>JAECUM010038573.1:0-28591 GCA_016617855.1 Megalonaias nervosa
CGCCATAATGAGGAAAATACAACTATTCGTTATCTCAGATGCACTCGAAGGGGGCGCCAAGTTTATGTTTTGTCCCCGGGCGCTAAGTAAGGGGGCGCCAAGTTTATATTTTGTCCCCGGGCGCTAAGTACCCTAGCTAGGCCACTGACGCAGGATAAGTTTAAGTTGCTGACCCATCCATGACGACACTGATCTGACCAGTGACGACGGCACTGGGCACATTAATTAGAAAAATGATTTTGACAGTAATATTAGCAATGGCATTCAAACTTGACTTTCATGTGGCATACGAACTGATGTACAATGCAGAAGAAACGAAGCAGCGCAGTCAGTGGGAGAAATTCTCCGACGTTACGTCCAATGAAGCAAAAACCATAACTGATATATACAAGCACTTCGGGACATTAGATTTTGTTGGATACAGCGTACGATGTTTGCCCGTGTTCGAGTTAATGCAATACTCAGTGATGAATGACTTGAGTCGTTTCGGCCGAAACCGACTTGATGGAAATTATATCCAGGTTTGCAATCAGTTTATAACGATTCTGGAAAGAACAAACGTGTTTATTTACAAAATCCTGATTTACCCTTTCGAATTGCCATAACATAAGTTGGACAAATCTATCCGCCTCGCAACATGATCAATATATCACTGTTCGCAAATGAGAAAATAAAACGAGTGGAGTTCTGTGGCACTGGGCGTAATCAATGCAAGACATATACCTTCGAAGACGTAAACTCTACGGCACTTTAGATTTAGTACACTGACTGACGTTGGATTATCCAATGTAAAATGTTACCTATGACCCGTTGAGACGAGAGTTAACTTTGCTACACTGCCAAATTAAGTCAAAATTTGGCATGAAATTAAGAGTTTACCATAATGTTGTGACAATTTCTGAGCAAATTTGAAAACGGCAAAATTGAAGTACGTTGAAGTGGTACTTGCTAAGAATAAATATTTTTGCCCAGAAAAATGCTTAATGATCACGTCTCACCATATTCCCTATAACATTTATAGCATCCCCTTATAAACAAAACTAAAAACCCCTACCACCCTTATAGTCCCTATAACCCTTCCGGTGAAAAACAAGGAGAGAAAAAAAAAGATATAAATATTCACGCGCATACATACTTATACAGTATCGCACATGGAGTTAAAGAAGAGGAAAGAGTATTAGTACTTACACGCATACACAAACATAACCTTCTACATACACAAGATTGGTTCTTCAAACACACTTAATGACAGGCATTGGTTTACGTTCACAATCCAAACAATGTGCTAAAACAAATCCGTTGTCAAATGCATTGCGGAGTGGGGTCTATTATTTGTAGTACGGTTTTTCGATTTTATTATCTTTTATTTAATTCACTGACTAAATGGTTACCTACTATTGCTTGATAAAAATGGCTGAAAGTTTTGTTGCAAACTATCTAGTGTCAAGTGAGGCAGATTTGGTTCTTTAGTTTGAAACAGATTTACGTTTTGTAACCAACGATACAATACACTCACTGACATTTTTCTTACACACTGTCAGGGAAATATAAAGTTAAAAATATCGATACATTTAACATTATAGGTGTTTACATGGATAATTGAATTTAACATTGGGCCGCCATTTTGGAATTTATAAGGACAAGGGGAAATGTAATGTTAAACTTCTCCATGGGTTTAACATTATTGGTTACTATCCAATACCCACACTATACCATCAACTTGCAGTTGGAGTTGGAGTGACATATATCCAGCTGTATACTAACCAAAACCAATACTGTAGCATCAACAAACACATGGAGTGACCAATACACAGTTATCTACTATTCAACATCCCATACATACTAACAAACACTCCGTTTTGTGTGACCAAAACCCAATTACCTACAATCCAAAACCCATCAATACGCCCTTGGAGTGACCAATGTCCAGTTATCTAATACATCCACACTATACCATCTGCATACTGTTTGAATGGCCACCACCAGTTATCTACTATAACAGCCACACTATACCATACTAAAGGAGTGACATAACAGCACAAGTTTTAGCCAATGCGAGACAGGATATTAAAACTGAGATATAATAACAAGTTTTAGCCAGTGCGAGATAGGAAGCTAAACTGAGATATAATAACAACTTTTAGCCAATGCAAGATAGGACTCTAAAACTGAGATATAATAAAACAAGATTTAACAATTCATGCAATTTAATAAAACAATGTGCAAAGTAAAATAATTAGAGACTCTGTCAAACTCAGGACAGTGATATTCACCAAGATCGCATACTGAGGTGTAGATTTTTTTGCGGGGGCGACATCAGTACATTGAAGACTATCGGAATTCATTCGGAACATTCAATACTTTTGGACCTGTGATAGGACAATTAGGATTACCTGGAATTTAATTCAGCGTCTCTTAAATTTTCATTTTGTGAATTAATGAAATTATTTGTTGATTGTACTAAAGCTGTTGGTTTCTCCTCTTTCTGTTACATAAATTTAGACTTAGATCTGTAACACTACGTTGTAGTTTGGTGGAGATATGGGCTCTGGAAATCTGACGTACCCATTTAATCACAATAACTGGATTTAATTGTGTTATATAGCTTTTTTCCTCGGCTGAGTTCCAATTATTCAAATCGCCTGAAGCTATCTTTAATGAAAAATATGATAACCATTGCATGTTTACGTAGGGAAATATAATGTTCCAGATATACCTGGCAGCTGATAGCCAATACTTCATTTACGATTGCTTATACATCAAAGGTGAGTAATTGACTATCTTTTCCTTCTGGGAATCAGCCTATTTTTCTCTCCTTTCGTCTGTACATAGTCACTCTTCCGCTGCCGGTGCTGGCAGCGATGACAACAAATGCACTAACAGTTTGGTAAAGTAGTACTCAACACTTATGTAAGAGCTGTAACGATTAGTTATCCCACAATATTTACATCATTATTACGAAAGGCGTCATAATCTTTGTCCGCCTATCGTTAGTCTTGCGTACCACCTTTCATAAACATATCGTGATCGACATTTCCGAGTTACGCTTCGGAAACGATCACTTCTGGATAACGTCAAAAATAAGACAACAGTCCCTCCAAAGGCAGATGCTCTATTGTCCAAAAATAGTCTGTAGGAATTCACGAGAAGTCTCTTTTTCACTTTTTATAGTCATTTAAATTGCAGACTATTGAAACCCTCTCAAATATCATGGAGAAACTCCAATATAGCAAACGTAGAAACAAAAATAATTTCATATCTTTTGAATTAACAGGTTTAATAGATATGTGCTATACACAAATCTTTATCATGGTCTTAGATCTTGAACCCGACACCATGGAATGAATATTGAACGCGTCTCAGATACTGTCAACTTATACGAACGTGCAATGTTTGGTGGAATAAATAGTTAGTGTTATTGGAAAAACCCATGCCGTTAAAATGGCACCGTTCAAAGAATTTTTAATACATCCACAAACTACGTTTCACATAAATCCATTCATACTGATGTGGGTTATCACCTTCACAAACTATCACAGATAAATTCTCGAAAACAGAGTCCGAATGCTATCATTTTATTGGTTGACCAAGAGTCGATGTGACTGACTCTCTACTGCCCGAAAAAATGTCCAGGCATTCAAGATAAGGCCATTTCTTCCTTTTAACTGCCATGTTTTGAAACCATCTTTGATATTCTTGAGCAATAAGATTTTCAAATTAGCCACTGTGGCAGAGATAATGGATGTGATATCGGCACCATTTTCATTTAGGACAAACCAGACACCATTATAAGACTTTTTGGCAAAACCCCCATGTCGTTTAGATCATTCAGAAGAAGAACGCAAAATAGGGTTGCCATGCGTTCTCTTTTCTCCGGACATGTCCATCTTTTCGGTCCTTAAATCTCTATACAGATGCTGATACAGATACACTCACTCTAAGCAGTGTCCTCAGATATAGTAACACTAGAATAAGTGAAAAGATTTTCAATATGTTTGCTGTGGCAGCCATATTATATGTCTGCGAGGCACCATTTCCATAGAAGATCAGCTAGATATTCATAAGAAGTATCTTGGTAAATCCTTATGTCGATATGACCATCAATTATGGAGGAGTCCAAAATACTTTTCAAAATGGCTGCTGTGCTGGTTTATTGGATGTACGTGAGGAACCATTTTCATTTTGGACCAACTTCACATCATAAGAAGTCGTTTGGTGAAAGGTCTTCCGTTCAGAACGAACAGTGATATCAAAAAGTCTTTAAGTGGAAAAACTTCATGCTGATGCGACCATCCATTCAGGAGAAATATAACAACATGATTTTCATGATGAACGTTGTGGCACCATTTTCAATGAGAACCATCGAAGCTCTGGGATGAAATGCTTAGAGTTTTATGGCAATCCTCCAAGTAGTTTTGGAGGAACAGCGATAATAAACTTGTGCTAGCGGACGGACGGACGTCGAACCATCCCATAAGCTCTTATGGTCCATGCATGGTAGCGCTAAAATAAAGAAATACAATGTCGGGCCATATTTCATTTGTATATGTACAATTCCATGTGTTAATAAGCTTAGTGAAGTATAAAAATGTACGAAGTAACCTTTGACTTGACCCCAAGATCAAGTCGATCTTGTTTCACACCTGTTGACAATAGCGTGGACATGTAGTAAATAGAGGTCAGATCTGCACCATTATCATGTAGGATCAAATTAAATATTGCACGAGTTTGTTTTTGTTTTTTTTTCTCTCAATAGAGAAAACCCGATGTCAGTCCGATGGTTCGTTCCAAAGGAATAGAAATAAGATTTTTTGGAACTGGTTCGGTTGCCATGTTCGAGGTCAGATGATTACTATTTCATACTGGAGTAGAAACACGGTTATAGTGTTTTAAGGTCCATACCACCATCCATGTTGGAGTAGTCGCATAACTTTCAGGATGGCTGCCATGGAGGTTAGTTCAGCTTCATTTTAATAAGGGACCAAATACATATTGCAAAAATTACGTGTAGTGAAATTGTCATATTGGCACCATGTTCATTGAGGACAAAATACATATTGCAAAAATTACGTGTAGTGAAATTGTCATATTGGCACCATGTTCATTGAGGACCAAATACATATTGCAAAAATTACGTGTAGTGAAATTGTCATATTGGCACCATGTTCATTGAGGACAAAATACATATTGCAAAAATTACGTGTAGTGAAATTGTCATATTGGCACCATGTTCATTGAGGACCAAATACATATTGCAAAAATTACGTGTAGTGAAATTGTCATATTGGCACCATGTTCACTGAGGACCAAATACATATTGCAAAAATTACGTGTAGTGAAATTGTCATATTGGTACCATGTTCACTGAGGACCAAATACATATTGCAAAAATTACGTGTAGTGAAATTGTCATATTGGCACCATGTTCATTGAGGACCAAATACATATTGCAAAAATTACGTGTAGTGAAATTGTCATATTGGCACCATGTTCATTGAGGACCAAATACATATTGCAAAAATTACGTGTAGTGAAATTGTCATATTGGCACCATGTTCACTGAGGACCAAATACATATTGCAAAAATTACGTGTAGTGAAATTGTCATATTGGCACCATGTTCACTGAGGATCAAATACATATTGCAAAAATTACGTGTAGTGAAATTGTCATATTGGCACCATGTTCAATGAGGACCAAATACATCCAAGTCTTTAAGTGAAAACCACATGTCCGTCTGACCATCTGTTAAACGGGACGTAACAAATTTTAATATGGCTGCTATGATGACCATTCTGGATTTCAAATTCAAATTATTTTCATCATACACCATACAAGTTTTTAAGTGAAAACCACATGTCGATAACAATCTATGTTCTAGAGGAGTTTCGATAGATAAAATTATGAAGATGAATACAATGGTCATATCGAATGTCAGGGGACACTATTTTTTTTCTAGGACCAACCAACCACACAGCGGAACGAAACTGTGTGCCAAGCTTCATGCATTACTTTTTTCAAAGAAGTTTTGGAAGAGTAGAGATAACAAACAACTGCTATAGTATAAGTCACATGGGTCATGTATGCGCATTTACTAGTTTTAAATTAAATATAAATTGTTCTTTTAAAATTTAACACTAATTTTCTTTAACCAAAATCTATTCAATCCTGATTATTGAATGCTCTGCACATTAACCGTCACCAAGAAACTTCCAGACGAAAATTATCTATCGCTATGGACTTTTACAATGGTGGCTTTGTACAAAACTTGGGTCAAAACAAGAGCGCGAAAAGTGGAATAATCACAATCGATGGTAGTACGAATTTGTTTATCAATATGCGTAGCTTTGATTGTGATATCACGACGCGCGACATTCAATCCAGATTGTACTGGATCACACCTTTAGGTGCATTTCGTCCAAAAATGTCAACGTACTTTAACATTGATTTTGCCGTCTGCACCTCTTGGGACGTCTAAATAATGCCCTTCCAAAGGAATATGGATATATACGAATCCAAATGAAGTGAACACTTGCCACTTAAAGGTATGCAGAATCGAATTCTGCAAAAATGACACCCATTACTGAAATAGTCGGTGTTGAATGCCTACATGACCCGTGTGACTTGTACTATAACAGGAGCCAGATGCAGGGCCATTGCATAATCTCTTCGTCTTTGACCAATAAGCTATAAAAAAAAGTTTCAGGTAACTGCCAGGCAACTAATTTGATACAAATACCCAGGTTTCATACAAACATCTCGAACAGCTCTCGAGGTATGCTCCTGAAATAAAACCGTGACGAAGAGATGAACGAAATTACAGCTGGTCGGACCATGGGCGCCCGCAGGATTTTCTGCGGGGTGTGTACCAGGATTTATTGCAAAGGGGGAGGGGATCAGTCAGTCACGGCCTGGAGAGTTAGTATAGTAAGCAGTCTGAAACTAAAGCTAATATTTACTAAGCGTTTTGAACAGAATCTTGTGACATATTTTCAACTTCATTTACATGATTAAACTTGTCGGAATATATATATATATATATATATATATATATATATATATATATATATATATATATATTTGCAGTATGATTTCCGGGTGGTGGGTCACGTGACCCCCCTTGACCTATGCTGCGGGCGCCCATGGGTTGGACTCCGTTTCTGCTGACATTCCCCACATTTTTTGTTGGGCGGGGTATAGGAAGTGGCGGCGTCAAACAATGAGGGACGATAACTCCATCAATGACACCATAAAAGCTGACAAACCAACTCGTCCGTAAATCTTGAAATATAAAGTTACGCAATTTTTTTTAACTTAAATCCAATAGTAATTAGTTGTCAGGAGATGAACCTGGTATGGGTGGTCGGACAGACGAATGTGCGGATTTAAGTATTAAAGAATTAAAAGGATAGTCCACAAGCAATTATTTTGTATCCCTTGTCTTTCTGTAAAAGGTTTGGACAGACCAAAAATACCTATAGAGTGGTTACAAGTTCGAGACTAACACTACCTTCATTTAGAGGGGCCCCGAGTGGCCGAGTGGTCTAAAGCGCTCACTGTTACGGATCACTGCCATCTCACCTCTGTCTGCATGAGTTCGAGTCTCAGGTTCGGCCAATGTGGGTATGCGAGAAAGCATACCAATAGCTTCTTGTAGGTCGGTGGTTCTTTCCGGGGTTTTCCCTGGTTCTTTCTCTACTTCCTCCTCCATTTATACTGACCGCCATGTATAGCCTATCTTGTGCTAAAAAATGGCGTTAAATCCTACAACAACAACAACAACCTTCATTTGATTATTAACTGGAGTCTGTCGAAGTAACTCACGTTCTACAAAGCGAAAGAATTCACAGGAATTCAACATAAGGCAAGTTTTCGTCTCTCACTGCCGAGTATTTAAAACATTTCTGGTATTCTTGAATCATAACAAAAACTTCAAATCAGGCGTTGTGGGGGCAATAATGTATATAAGATAAGCACCATTTTCTTGCAGGACCATCGATACATCATTAAAAATCTTTTGGTAAACAATTACATGGAGGAAAGAGTTTCAAGATGGCCACTGCGGTGGCCATTTTGGATGTAACAGAGGCACCATTTTTATTTATGAACAACTAAATATCACAAGAATTCTGGTACAATGACCATGTTGATTTAACTTCACATTCAGGATGAGTAGCCATAAAATTTGTAGATAGTGGATGTGTTGGCCATATTAGATGTCATATTGGCACTTTTTTAATTTTGGACGAACCCCAGTTATCATAAAAAGTCTTTAGGGAAAACTCTATGCTTATGTCCCCATATGTTCAGGAAGAATACTGAAAATTAGATTTTCAAGATGGCCACTGTGATGGGCTTATTGGAGGTCCAAGTGTCATCCTTTTCATTAGGACCAAGTAGACCAAGGGATGAATGTGTTTAAAGTTTGGTGGCAATCCTGCAAGTACTTTATTAGAGTATTAATAACAAACTTGTCAGTGGATGGATGGACAACAGACAATTTTTAAATTTTTCTGGTCTATGACCAGTAGAGCTAAAAATGAAGTAAAGATCATGGAATACATTGTTTCCTCTTCCACAAAAGTACCATTTGCCAACATCTGTACTATAGAGAGTATGTTCACAAATTTTCTAGGACTCGTTGTACAAAAGACACATTCTACATAAAGTTTAATTAAAATGCAAACACCAAAGACAAAACTAGGGTCTCTTAAGTATGTAAAACCTGCGACCAAACTCTTCCCTCTGCTGGGTGTTCAATATTATGCACAGATCATGAGATAATATTCAGTTACAAGTTGTGGAACTCTCATTTTTTGGGCACAATTGTATTTTACCCCTTAAACATCCTCTTTTCTGGACAAAATTATAAACCACTGTTATGTTTGGATCAAAGAAAAGGAATAAGATCTTCAAGATAATCTCTCAAGATCTCAGATGAATACAGCAAATTACCTGCTGGTTCATGCAACTTACTTTATACTTTTTGTACTAATTCAATCTGTAAAATATTGTCCCACTCTTGCAAGGCCTAAGGAAGAGAAGACACCTACCCCAAATGAATTTCCATGGTATACTGCACAAAGGAAGTAAATCTAAACCATTTTGAACCTCCCCAACCTCTGACAATGCTATCTTTTAAAGGTGACAAGGCCATCTTTTTATTGCAGATGGTGGGGGGGGGGGGGAGCAAAAAAGGGAACTACTGCGTGACCCAACCATCTAAACTCTAATACAAATATGCTGATTAAGTGGAGTTAGGCATGCTGACATCAAGAATTGTATTTTTCTATTTACAAAAATTAGCAATGGGTACACAAAATGATGGGAAATGGCCTTTACAATGGTGAAGTTTTATAAAGAACTATAAATTTCTGATGAAATAAAAACCTTTGCTTTCAAAGACTTAACGAAAATACATTGCTAGATTCATTAGTGTGAAGAACATAAAATTTTTATTTGATAGGTGTAAAGATGTATGGAACTTGTGATGTTTGCTCATAAGTTCAACTACCGGACACAAATGTAATCATTTTGATGTGTACAAACATACTGTGGTTAGGTCATAAAGTGTACTACACCTGTCTATTCATGGCCATAATGAGTGCTGTGTTTGAGCTAAATAAATGTGTTACATTTGAGTCCATTCATGGCTATAATGAGTGCCATGTTTGAGCTAAATAAATGTGTTAGATTAGAGTCTATTCATGGCCATAATGAGTGTCATGTTTGAGCTAAATACATGTGTTACATTTGAGTCTATTCATGGCTGTAAAAAGTGTTATGTCTGGGCTTAAATGCATTACATCTACGTCTATTCATAGCCATAATGAGTGTCATATCTGGGCTAAATAAATGTTAATGTTTGAGCCAAAGTTTTCTTTCTCAAGTGCAAGAATCATCTCAGTTAATATCCAATCTTGGACCAAATGTTCATCAGAAGCTCCGAGCATGCTCCACACCACAGCCATAATGAATGGCAAGTTTCAGTCAAAGAGAAGTCTATGCTTTGGACCAGAATATTATATGATCGGGACTTTTTTTCTTAATAAGAGAGTCCAGTAATGATAGAGAACCACCACCTATTTAAAAACTAGAGAATTGGTAGTGCTTATAAAACAAGAGTACTGCGAAAAAAGTACATTCTACACCTGCCCCACTGTGAAAAACGGTACTTCTACACCTGCCCCACTGTGAAAAACAGTACATTCTACACCTGCCCCACTGTGAAAAACAGTACATGCTACACCTGCCTCACTCTGAAAAACGGTACTTGTACACCCGACCCAACTGTGAATAACAGCACATTCTACACCTGCCCCACTATGAAAAACAGTACATTCTACACCTGCCCCACTGTGAAAAACAGTACTTTCGTCACCTGTCCAACTGTAAAAAAACAGTACATTCTACACCTGCTCAAGTGAAAAACAGTACATTCTGCACCTGCCCCACTGTGAAAAAGTACATTCTACACCTGCCCCACTGTGAACAACAGTACTTCTACACCTGCCCCATTGTGAAAAAGTACATTCTACATCTGCCCCATTGCTCAAAACAGTATTTCTACACCTGCCCCACTGTGAAAAACAGTATATTCTGCACCTGTCTCACTGCTAAAAACAGTACTTCTACACCTGCCCCACTGTGAAAAAGTACATTAAACATCTGCCCCAGTTAGAAATAGTATTTATACACGTGCCCCACTGTGAAAAAGTACATTCTACACCTACCCCACTGTTAAAAACAGTACTTCTACACCTACCCCACTGTGAAAAACAGTACTTCCACACCTGCCCATTTTTTATAGTCCTCTTGATACTACAGTATCGGGATTGGTAAGACATGTTTGGCCATGGAGATCATTAACCAACCAGTTATTCAGCCTTGAACTAAATTTACTGTGCCCAAACCATTATTTCCAGAGGTGGATCCAGTAACGTCATTGGGGCATACACAAGTAGGTAAGAGGTCTATGGCAATGGATCCTTGAGTAAGGGCCCTGTGAGAAAAGTTAATGCATTTAATGCATTTCCTGGGTATAATTTTACCCATCAAACTGTAAAAGAAAAATCTTACCAGAGAAAACAAACCAGTTGGTTTGCACTTATTTTTATAGCGGCATGCATAAGTTCCCCCCCCCCCCCCCCCCCCCCCCCGATCTGCTTCTGATTTAGCATGACTATGACCTTTAAGTTTTGGACCCCAAATTTAAACGTTTCTGTATCACCCTACATGCAATCCATCCACAAAGTTTATTCAAGAACCTTACTCTAGAACAGTTATACATTGTAGTGTACAACCCATTTTTCTTTGAGCTAGGTCTGTGTTGTACAACTAAAGCTGAAGTGCAGAAACCATTTTTCTTCTTTCTGTCACAATGACCTTCACTTCTTACCTCTGAATCCACATTTGTTAGTTTTTATGTAACCCAAAGTGCAAGCTAACCATAAAGCTTGGTCAAGGTCTGGGTCTGTGATGTGGAACTTGTGTTATTATGCAGAAACTATTCATCTTTTCATCACAGTGACCTTGACCTCACTTTCAAAATTCCAAATTAAAAGGCTTCTTTCATACCCCAAATACAAGCTATGTACAATGATAATGGCAAACATGGAGGAGAATTCAAGATAATGAGCACAATGAAATAGTGAACAGACAGATGGAAGAATTGACAGACAAATGGACATTATAAAATGATATACTCTTCCTTATGGTGGGCATTTAAATGTGAAGTATATACCACTGGTAACTAATTTCAAGGTGACCATACAAATACATTGTATGAGCTTACTAGATCTCATAAGCAACTCTCAAACAGATTTTGGTGCAAAATGGACCAAAGAAGATGAGTGGGTGGGAAAGGCTCGTGGACTGGAATTCTAACAAATGTGAAAGTACAGGGAACATAAAAATGACAAATATAAAATGCAAATGCACTGTTTGTAGTCCTTTAATCATTTAATATCCAATTATTTCACTACAAAGGGAAAATATTTGAAAAAATGCAGCATGGTTAAATTACAACTTCTTGGCTTCCATATGATTTGTGTTACTTCCAAATGCATTGAATTTCCAACATTTTCAAGCTTCAATGATTTACTGTCCCATACTTTTGTACTGTAGTTTCCATATACACCAGACTAATTTCTGTTTCATAATCCTTACTGTACTAAAAACTGCACAAAACACAACAATGCAGAGAGTGCACAATATATCTAAAGTTTCTTTGAGATTACTTATGCCAATCAAACAATTAATATCTATCTGAACCAACTCTCGACAAGTAAATAACAATTAATATCTACCTGAACCAACTCTGGACAAGTAAATGTAGTTTTTTCAAACTTAATGGTCATGGAAGCTGCATTTCCCAAAAGACAATCCAATTTCAGAGATAACAAATTTCAAAAGGAACAAGATAAATCATGATGAAATACTGCTTTTAGATCTACATAAACGTCAATTACAAAGATTCAATAAATGATAAAGAAACACAGATTCTTGACATGTTTACAGTTACAACAAAGTGAAGACATGGATTACTTGATTCTAGGCTAAAAACAAAACTGAACTTTTTACTCAATGGAAATCCACTAAGACAACATGAAAGTAGCTGATGAGAACAATATTAAAAAATGTGTAAGGGACATACAGAGCTATCATCTTTCAAAACAATAGTGTAACATTTATTTAATTAAAGATACAAAGACAATAATCAATATACATTTACTAACAAAGGTAATTTATATATTATTGATAATCAAGTCAGCAGAGAAGTCAATGAAACTATTAAGTTTATGCTGATATAAAACAGTACACATGTGGCAATTGAGTATGTTGATGACTGGGTGACGAATGTAGCATTTGTAGCCGAGTGAACCCTGGACAAAGGAGGTTGTGTGCGGAAAGTGATAATGAGTCCCGAAGAAACCACATGTTGGGTCCATGGAATGGAGAAGAGTAAGTACTCTATAAGTAAAACAAAAACAGTGAAATAATGTAAGGAACAACATATTACCTTGGCAAATACATATAATGAAAAGGATGATGATCACTGATAATTTTGTTGTTTTGGGGTTTAGCGCCATTTCTCAGTGCAAGATAGGCTACACATGGTGGCCAGTATAATAGGTGGAGGGAGATACTGGAAAACACCCAATAAGAATCATTGACCCATGGGAAGCTACTGGCAAGCTCTCTCACATGCCTACTTTGGCCAAGCCTGAAACTCAAACCCATGCGGACACGGGTGAGAAGGCAGTGATAAGTAAAGCTGAGCACTTTAGACCACTCAGCCACACAGGGCCATGGTTGCTGATATAAATCCAATAAAAGGTATACTGTATGTTAATTTCTGTGTCTTTTCCCCTTACAGTATGAATGTACACATCTGCCTATTCTTCAGAAAAGATTGTATATTGCACAGCTGATGTACAATCATTCACAACACCCTAGAAATATAAAACCAGAAGGGATTTGTGTTGAATGTAACCACCCCCACCCCCACAATGACAAATAATGCCATTCTGTGACAATGGTACTTCAGAAAAGGAAATATCCTGCAAAGTGAAGATAAAAAACTTTGTCGGGGTGTGATACTGTAAGTCCCCGATTTTAAAGTCTAGATTTTAGTTGTCCTGTGATAAAAACTTTGTCAGAGTGTGATACTGTAAGTCCCTGATTTTAAAGTCCAGATTTTAGTTGTCCTGTGAAAAAAACTTTGTCAGAGTGTGATACAGAAAGTTCCTATTTAAAGGTCCAAATTGTAGTTGTCCTGTCATTTGTTCAAAATTGTTTGGTCAATTTAAGTAACTTAAAGAAAGCTTCAGATCTGCAAAAGTCTGGGCAAGTTTCACATTTGTCACCCAAAAAAAGGAGCTAGGCAGCTAAAACTGTGTATATAAAGACAAAACAAACTGATTTGTGTTTGTAAAAGCACTACAGACCAAATAAATCTAAGTTTAAAAATAAAATATTGAAACTGTGGAAAAACTGTTTTAATGGTATGACAATTTAATTAAGTCATCTACATGTGCTGACAAAAATAGATACCAACCTTCATCTGTTTATCTGAAGTGGTTTTTATTTAATTTTGCTAAACAAGTGTTTTTGGAATAAAGTTTGAGTCTAGGATGTTAAAAAACATGAAAAAAAGTTTGTGGATATGGCTTGAAAATCTTGTCAGCTAATCTAAATACTAATAAAAAAATTACTACCAAGCTTCATGTACCTAAGTGAGTCCTGTTAAATGTGCTTACCATATACACATGCATACAAGTCAAGTCCAACTGCAAAATAACACTGACCCTGATCCGCTATTGCATAATGTGACAATAGATCAGGATCTATATTCTCTGTTCAACAGATTATTCATAACATACCTCATAATGCACCTGCAGATCTGGGTCTGCGGTCTGCTGCTGGACTTCATTTATAAGTATATACAGTATATGGCTTTTGTGAAAAAAATGTATACCTTGTGTCTGGAATAGGAAGCCTGCATCATCAAAAAGAAAATATGTTCATAAATATATGAGAAATTATAACTGTAGCAATCATGTCATCAATTAAGATAAAATTATCTCTGCTGAAATGAAAAGGCTGGATCTTAAAATTTCTTTTACATTCTTATCATATACAGTAGTGAGTTAAGATACAATGAAACCACTTTAACCATACATTACCAATCAAAACCATTTTACCATCAATTACCAATCAAAACAATTTTACCATTATTTACCAATCAAAACAATTTTACCATCAATTATCAATCAAAACAATTTTATCATCACTTACCAATCAAACATTTTTTACCATCACTTACCAATCAAAACAATTTTATCATCACTTACCAATATTTTCACTTGAAAATGTGACTATCACAAAAAGTAAACCATTCCCAACAATCAGCCAAACAAAAATTACTTGTGATTAATAGAAAATATAGCTTTAATATGGTTTGAAAGTACTGACAAAGGTATATCCAGAAAGCCATTAATAACATAACAAAATAATGGCAACCAAATCATAAAGAAATCTTACAGAACCTTCAGTACTTTTATTTAATGTTTTTCACTGTTAATTAATAAACTGTAGAATTCCAATTAAAGAATGTAGAAAAGGCCTGTTGCTCTCTCCAGCATGTTGCATGAGGCAACTAAAGGAGGCAGGAACCATGCAAACTCAGTGGTTAGTGACAGACACATGATTGAAAGGGCGCAGGTTTGAATCCTACCAAAGGATCAGTGAAAGTCAGCTACCATGGAGTGTTCTTGGACAAGGAACATTCTTCCAATGGCCTCAGTATAATATAACCTCCTTGTGTTGCTCTGCCATAAAACATCACACCAATTAAACAACTAACCATACTAAACAATCTGGGTGGACTTTGGAGGTGAGATTACTATGACTGATATTTCTGTTCCAAGAAAATTTTCATAATTCTGAAGAGAATGGCCCCTGCATACCGGTATGATGAAAACATCACAATCTACACATCATATATACACACCTACAAATTAGGTCCAATTGCAAGCACCACAGACCATGATATTCTGTCTCATAAAGCTCTGGCAGATCAGGGTCTATGTTGTTTGCTCCACTTATTAATCCTAACAAACTGTACAGACCGAGATCTGCCAGCATATTATGCAACGGCTGATCTGGAAATATGCAGTTTCCAGTAGAAGCTGACTTATAGGTGAGTATATATGGTAATTTACAGTTCAATGCGATACCTATACAGCTCTCAAACCCAACATAACCAATGAGATAAACACATACTACTGCATCAATCATCTTCCTCCTCCACAACAGGCTTTGCCCTCTCTCTAGCAATCTTTCTGGCCAGGTATCTTGCTCTAGCATCTTCGATTTCACCTTGAGAAGTATGACGTGCATACTTAGATTTCGGTTGCTCTTTCTCTTGTTTTTCCATCTCTTCATCATCTTTTTCTTCAGCTTCCTTAGACTTCATCTGTTTCCTGTCTCTGGTTTCAATTACTTCTTCTTCTTTACGTTTCTTACTGGAATCATTTGCTTTCAGTGGTAACGGTGATGAAGATTTATTCCTAGATCGTTCCTTAGATCTTGACCTTTGTCTCTCTTTAGAACTTTGTTTTGAATTTGTAACTGTTTCCTTCAACCCTGAATTTTTTAACCTATCTCTTGACCTGGACCTATGTCTTTCTCTAGACCTTGACTTTCTGTACCTTTCCCTAGAATCTGATCTTTTTTGCTTCTCTCGAGATCTTGATCTTGACTGCCTTCTTTCTTTTTTATCATCAGAGTGTCTTTCCTTTTGTTTATCAACTGTAACATCTGTATGTCTTTCATCAGACTGTCTCTCCTGTGACTTGGATCTTGATTTATTTTTTCTTTCTTCTGACCCTGATCCACTTGATTTGTGGTGCTTGTTTTTGTCTGGTGGTGGAGATAGTTTTCTGAAAAGGAAATGATAAATTTAACAAAACATGCCTCTTTAACGATGCAAATCAAGAACAGTAACTCTGGCAGAATGACTGCAAATATGTACAAACATGAAAAAAAACCAACATTTAAAATCAATTGAAAAAATAATGGAAAAACTCTTACAAAGTCATCAGAGCTCATCAGCAAAACATTTTCATCTGATATCAGTTTGTTTCTGCCCATGCTTGAAGTAATTTATCAAAAGCCTTGAAGCGACTATGGGCCAAAAGGTATTTCTATGGGCCAAAAGGTATTTCAAGGATATCAACATATGACAATTTCTTCCTTTTAACTGCTGATTGTTGAAACCATCTCTGACATTCTTCATCAATAACAAGATTTTCAAATTTGCTGCTTTGGATGGATCTCAGATTGTCACTGTTTTCATTTAGGATCAACAAGTCTTCCAGTGAAACCTCATGCTTCTGTGTTTTAATTTCGGATCAACAAGTCTTCCAGTGAAACCTCATGCTTCTGTCTTTTTGTTTTGGAGAAGTAACAATAAAAAATTTCAAAATGGCTGACAGGTGGGCATATTGGATATCATACTGGCACCATTTCAATTCAGCATCAGCTAAACATGATGTCATGATGAAGTCTTCTGGTGAAAGCACAATACTGATATGACCAGCCATCTAGGAGAAGCAGCCATAACAAGATTTTCACGATGGCCATTGTGGTAGCCATACCACCTGAAGTTTGATCGGCATAATTTTCATTTATGACACATCAGACATAAGAATTTCTGAATCAGTGCAAAATCTTTGCTACTTGGAATAATTATTCCAGAGAAGGATGAAAAGATTTTCAAAATATGGCCACTGTGGTGGTCATACTGGATATCTGAACATCACCATTTTCATTAAGGACCAAGCAGATATCATAAGAAGTCATTTAGTAAAGTACAAGTTGATATGACCATGCCTTCAGGAGTAGCGGTACTATATTTTCAAGATGGCCACTGTGATAGCCATCTGGATGAACAAGATGCACCTTTTCATTAAGGGCCAACTAGACATCATAAGAAGTTTTCTGGTGAAACTCCATGGCAATATTACTTTAGTTTCCTGAGGAGTAGCTATCATAGAATTTTAAAGATGGCTGCTATGGTGGCCACATTGGATGTCAGATTGGCACCATTTTCATTTAGGATCAACTAGATCATAAAAAGTCTTTCAGTGGAAACCCTATTTTAATACCACCATCCATTCAGAAGTAACAATAACAAGATTATCAAGATGACCCTACTGGACACCAGATCAGCTGCATTTTCATTTAGGACCAACCAGATATCATAAGTAGTCTTCAAGTGAAAACCCGACGTCAAAATATGACTTTCATTACTGAAGGAGTATTGATTACAAGATTTTCATGATGAATGCTGCGGCTGCCACATTAGACATTAGTAGGACCATCTAGACATCATACAAGGTCTTTTAGTGAAAAATCTATGTTGCTGTGACCATCTGTACAGAACGAGTACTGTTGACAAGATTTTCAAGATGGCCACTGTGATGGCTGTCAGAGCAACACATTTTCATTTAGTGTGCGATGAATGTGTGTGCAATCCTGCAAGTAAAGTAGCCTGTGAAGAGTTTCAACAATAAACTTACGCCAAAGGACAGTCAGATGGAGGACATTCTGGTCTATGGCCTGTGCAGCTAAAAACAAAAAAGGGTCAAACTCTTGAATAACAATCAGCGTGACAACTAAATCATGTGCATATCTTCACCTGATGTCAATGTCTTGTTACACACACAAAATTATCATGAATATTATATTTACAATATGTTATGCCATGCTGACCACAAGTCAATAATGTCTACTAAACTTCATTGCATTTCATCATAAGCTGTAGAACCAGTTGCATAAACTGTATATACAATTCAATACCAAAAAATGAGTGTGCATATTAACCTCATGTCAATAATGTCTGCCAAGTTTAAGAACAATTAATCAAAAGCTATGGGACCACTTGCACTCACAGGAATTATTAAATATAATATACACATTAAGCATCAAAACAAGGGGGCATAACTCTAGTAAGCATGTATGCATTTTGTCATTTCTGTTCATGATCAGACTACATGAAAAGAAAGGGGCTTACATTAAATTGAAATTAAGTTTACTTAGTATTTTTTTCCTTAGCTGGAGATGGGCACACAACACCTCAAAGTCCTCTCTACACCACTCAAAGACAGCTCACACATTCTTGTTGTGTGTACTGACTTGTGAAATGAACTCAATGAAACTTTCTGATGAAACTCTTAGCCTCTTTTGAGTTTACAGTTTATATAAAAGCATGGACCATATATTTTAAGGATTTTATACTTTGGACCATTATATTAAATAAATTTCATGGAACTGTAACAATTTTATATTTTATCTAGTAGCAGATCATGCTACGATTTATTTGAAAGGGTTTGTCTTCCTTAAGTTTCCTGCAATTTTTAAAATTTACATTTTTACCTTTTATCTTTAAACTTGTAGCATATCATGCTTATGTTTAAGAGAAAGAGTTTATCTTTCTAAAGTTTTTTTTGCACAATTATTTATATTTACATTTTTTAAATTTACCTTTACTCAGCAGCATTAGTGTATGGCTAAACCATAATAAATATATACTACATACATGCCCACATTTTGATCTTTTACATATTTAATATTTAAAGGTAACTGTTAACTAAGTAAGTTACTAGTAATGCCATAAACAATAGGCCCAAGTGAGCCTGAACCTGAGACTTGTCTGCTGACATCTGCCTAGAAGCCTATTTTCAAGAACAGATGGCCAAGAAATCTGAGTCAGTAGGACATTTTCTGTAGCAATGTCATCTTAAGTCAGTGACTGCATATTTTTTCAATGTTTCTCTTTTTTTTTTTTATATCTTCATCTGTACCAGATGGCACATCAGCAAAAAGGTCTTTATACCAGCATATTTTTGAATGGAAAGGCAGAGAACAAAAATCATTTTAAATGGCAAAAATCTAATGTCATTTACATATGCAAAAAATATGCAAAACAAACCTCATTTGTTAAAAGGCTTCTGCCTAATTAAGTTAATAAGGTTTCATCCCAAAGTTCATAGGTCATAAAAACTGATAAAATTATAAAAGTTAATAAAATGATGTAAAAGTCTGTGTAGGTCACCTACATATTTATAGAAATATGAACACAGAATCTAACTTCCTTAGATCACATGGTTTTTGCATAATCATACTAACAAGGTTTTGTACTAAAAGAGTCCACTTCCAAAAAGTGAATTAAAACTTGTCAAAAAAATATAAAGAGATGCTGCCAGGATTTTTTTTAAGATGGGGAAGTCCCTCACACCTACCTTCAGAGGAGGAGAATCAAGGGGGACATAATTGCAGCTGATGGGTGACCACATTATTACAAGGTATATGCATACCCAATTTAAGATGAACATTGAGTGACTTCATAAAACTTCACTGACAAGAAATGTATAAAGTATCTGCACACCCAATTTAGTTGCTACACTGGTAAATATTCTTCTATGCTTCTTATCACCCCACTCTTTCAAGCCTCTGAAAACTGGAAATGGTCTATATAACCCTCTTGTATCTGAGTAATTATCAGCTTATTCACTGTTGTTAAGAACAGTGTAAATTTTATTTTGTGAACTAAATCCCCATTCACAATCTACTGTTTGTAATGGGCAAACCACTGCAATCCAAGGAAATGCTCATCATATTCGAGCATAATTTTCTGCAACTTGATCATGTTGTCTCTAGGGTATTTCTGTCATAGGATTGTATTTGTTGCGAGGCTGTATTCAGCCAAGGCTGCATCCTTTGATGAACATAGGTTAACCTGTGCAACCATTTTCATTACTAAGTGGATTATCTTCCTTATATTCTTGACAAAGAACACATCTCCTTTTTGGTTCTTTCCCTTAACCAGTTGTAGGTAATCAACCATGTGTCTTGGAACTTCAGTTCCTTTTGTTCTCTTTTTCCTCTGCTGTGGACAAGGTGCCTACTATTTCCGTGTCGGCAGCTTGTGCGACATCTTTAGTTTGTGTCGGAACTCGAGAACTTTCCTCTTACTTGACAGAATCGACTGTAGCAGATGATCTTAACATAACGAGATTAGTTATCTTCAATTTCAACTTTCATAAAACTCGCTGCTTCTTATGCTCTACACAATTATGTTATGGCTGGTTAATGGATAAGTTTGTTATACCCCTCAGAGACAATTAAATTGGAACCCTGGACAATTTCTGCAAAAACTGCAGCAGATCTCAGTCATACAGATACTTGTATTCAAACACTAAATCTACCTCAGTTTAGCTTGACTGATATCCCCTACAAAATGGACACCCGTGACTTAATTTTGACAAACCGTTATCTTTAATTTTTTTTCTCAAAAAAACCCCACCCCCCACCCCAGTGTGCACTGGGTACAACAAACTGCAGGAACTGCAAATAATTTGTGTGACCTTTCCCCTATTGGTTTTGAGAAGTTGTGTGACTAACAATCTTTGTTGCAAGAAACCTGAAATCCCATGGCAGCATCTCTGTGTATATAGATCATTCATATTATGCAAAATTCCAACCGGTCATTTTTACATAACTGCAAAACAAGGTCTGCACTGAAAAAATCTTAGCCAAAAGATAAGATGGAAACAAGTCTCATTTGTATATGTTTAAATGTTTTAGTGTAATCATGCAAACAAGCTATCTGGCATGGCTGGATGTAAGGATGTATAGACATGCAAACAAGCTATCTGGTATGGCTGGATGTAAAGATGTATAGATAACAGACTGACGGGATTGAATAAAAAAAGAAAATCAAAAGTTACACACTTTGGTCTTAAGAGGAGATTGCAAAAGCCAGAAACATAACCACTTACTCTTGCTTTACCGGCACTGTGTCCTCCTGTTTATTCTTCTCCCCTACTGTTTCATTCAGAATGTATCTGTAAAAGCCACTAAGATCTTTCTGTTTGGTGACATCCAACATTGCTGCAGTAAGAAAAGTGCCAATACATATATTTTTACATTTTAAAGATATGTAAGTCTTAATGGAATGTCTGAACAATACGACAACACAGTGCCAACATAATGCCAATTTAAAGTTAAGTTCTAAACATGTAAAGATACACACAACTGCAAAAAAGAAGAACTTCAAGCAGTTTCTAAAGTACTTGACCTCAGGCAAGTAATAAAAAAATTTAGAGAGAGAGATAGATGGAGGAGAGAGAGAAAGGGGCCATGTTTCATTCCTAATGCTTTATGTTCTGCAAGTTTTATACCCTGTGATCTCACCACATATATCAGCACTAATGTTTCATGTTTATATGTAATGCATTTTTCTATTACATAAATGGCCACAGTTTCTTTCATCACGTATCATTTTCATCTTATAGTCAATGTCAAGGTCAGTCCTACTTTAAACTGTGCCCACATAATATGAATATTTACTAGCTAAAGCAAGTTTTGACAAATAAGGAATACATATTTATATTTTAACATATTTGTTACATTTTAATCATAATATCTGTACGTATCAGGGATTCAATAATTTTCAGGCTCTAAAAAAGCACTGAACAGTTTGTCAGTTTGCCGTCTCTTAGTAACTGGCTTCTCAAAGACTGTTTTGATGCATGTCACAGATTTTAATGTATGAAGTTGTTCATTGGTAATGATATAATTAGTGAGATTTCTCTGACAGGTGTGTCTGAAAATAGATGTGATGTGTGATGTGATTTGGATTTTTAACATAGCTTTAGCAATTTTTCAGTCATATCGCTACGATGTCTGCAGTGTGACAGCTTATAGTGAGGTCTAGCACTGAGGCATCATGCTGCAGACATGTAGCATGATGTCCCGCTCAGTCACATTATCCTGACACCAGACCGACCAGTCCTAACACTAACCTCTTAATGCTGAGTGCCAAGCGAGGCAGCTCTGAAAATAGAAGACACTCATCTCTAATGATTAACAAACAAAAAGATTTTGTTCCAAGTGTGATTAATGTGCTGAAAACAAAACACCCACAAGCGATGTTTATCATCTGTTGTTTATCTTACAATTGCATGAAACTGATACCTAGTCACTACTCTGAAAAAGAATTATATTAGTAAAATAGCACCTGTAACTTGGTCTCTATAGAACCATCTGTATAAAATGTCATATGGTATGATAGGAGACACTTATTTCATTTACCTTGAAAAATGAGATTTGTCAGGGATATTATTGAATTGGCAAAGATCAAATATTTTTCAGGATAGGCTGGGGAGATAAGCAAGGTGGTGATATGGGATGCTGAATACTGCAGTATCAGCCAGATTAATATTTGCTGATTCAAGAGTTTTGGTCCTCTCTCACAGTTTATGCAGCAACATCTTTAGTGTTCAAGACAGCCATTATGTTTATGAGCTCAGTAAAGTGATTCACAGCTATGTGGACATTATACACAGATAGGTATGGTAAACAGAAATGTTTGGAATGGAATCAGAATGGGTCTCAGAGAATACACTGTTTGGAAGGATAGATGTACATATAACAGATATATCCATTGATAGATATTTTTGTTCTTAAAGGGCACAAAATTCCTAAGGTAAAAAGCATATATAAAGCACTTTAGGTTCAGTTTTTTTTAATACACAACTTGTTGGTATGATGTTTAAATTCATGTTTATCAAAAAAATGTGTTCCTGGGGTAGTCAAAATCTGAGCTTGCTACTTACAGGTTCATAGCACTGATGTGGCAATAAAAGGCTCATATCACTGCTGTGGCAATAAAAGGCTCATATCACTGCTGTGGCAATAAAAGGCTCATAGCACTGATGTGTCACTTATAGGCTCATATCACTGCTGTGGCAATAAAAGGCTCATAGCACTGATGTGGCACTTATAGGCTTACAGGCTCATAGCACTGATGTGACACAGGCTTACAGGCTCATAGCACTGATGTGGCACTTACAGGCTCATAGCATGTACTTTTGTCAAGTGTTGTATACTCTACTTGATTTACTGGCTGACACAAATATTGCCATCAAATACTCTCTAGGATCATATAAAGTATAACTGGACCTAATTACATGACTATATATGCAATGGGATGAACACACATTATTACACATCACTGCACTGAATAAGAATGTTGAAGCCCACTTTAATAAAGTTTGTGATCAGCAACATTTCTTTGAAGTCAGACTTTTATTTGTTATTTATATAATGCAAAACATAATTATTTCATTTGTTGGAAGAGTGTTCAAGTGTGATTCATTTTTAAGAATAATGTGATTCAGGAGGCAATATGCTATCAGCAAAGTCCAGCAAAAATAAATTTAAAAATTCCAGTTCGATGAAGATTGACATTGTCAAGTCTAGCAGCATGGGAGATCATTTAATTCATTGCACATACCGTAAACATCATACTGACATGGAAGTATACGACATCCATCAAAATAGGAGAACCAATTCTATGTAGCATATTCAACATGATGAATTAAACATTCACATTATAGAGTTCTCTTTATATTATTTGCTATCTTTATCTTTTTAAAATACAAACTATTAATTGATCCTTGCTTTTCAGGATATTTTAGCCATGAAATAGACTGATTGAAATACAATAATAAGCTCACAATAATAAGCTCACACTAGTGTTTGCACAGTTGATTTGTGTTGATAAACTGTAACCACCCGTACTGGACAGAGGCATTTATTGATTATCAATAAGGTCCCCTGCAAAGCTGAAAATATTATGTTCTCCCCCTTCCCCCATTGAAAAGAAATGTTTTAAGTAAATTATGTTTCTCTGTGAATACTTACCTAATCACATTATGTATGGAATATTGGCCTGCTACCTCACAAATCCAGCCCTACTAAAAGAAGAAAATCGTCTTTTCCTGTCTATTTCCAATAAACAAAGGGCAATAACTCATGCCCATTAGTTCCCCTTGGCTTTGACAGGTGTCACTAGTTCTTAGCTGTGAGAGATACTAATGAGGTGTTTGCATGGTGGGGTGGTTAGGAGGGTTTTTAAGAAATGTGATTGGGTAAGTATTCTTCTCTGAAGAATATGTTTCCAATCACATTATGTTAGGAGAATAAGTAATAGGAGGAGGGGATGCTGAGCATCCGACCTCTAAATGGGTATCATTCTAAGGAGGAATAGCTGGATTCCCCATGTGAACAATGACCCATCACTTGATCTGTGGCCCTTACCTTCTGTTAAGAAGATGAAGATTAAAATCTTCTTACCTACAAAATTTCACTGGTGAATCCAGTGAAGCTAACAGGCTGTGTTGATTCATTTAAATGGGTCCGGTGGCTGTCTATGCTACTGCCACAAGACCTACCAGAATCAAGGTTTGCCTCAGCAATACCAAATCTCTGAGATGAAGTCTTGATAAGGTTGACTCTGCATGCCAACCAACAGCTTTTATTATATCTCAGATCAAAATGTTGTGTTTGAATATGAGGCTCAGAGAGATGGCTCAAAGCTTCTTAGCAGTAATCTTTGTGAGGCAAGTCTGATCTGGTGAGATCTCAGTACACCAATCATACAACCCACTTCAGCCATGAAGCAAGGTCTTGAGGGATGATATCATGTATTCTGGCTCACATTTGTACATACCACGACTTGTCTCTGTGCACTTCAAGTAGTGCATGAGAGCGCGAACAGGATCTTGCATGGCTGCAATTCTTGACCTGTCTATGAAAGAGAGTGAGCAAGTGATGAATCTTTGGTTGTCGACAGATGGTAACCTATTTTGGGCTACAAAGCCTGCTTGTGTCAAGAGAACCACGGAACCCTCCGATCTGAACTGAAGATAGTTTGGGTCGACATAAAAGGGCATGCAGCTCTCTTGCCATGCATGCAGAAGCTAAAGCTATCAGGAAATGTGATTTGTATGATAGTGTCTTTAGTGAAGTGTGGGCTTGAGATTCGAATGGATTCGAATCAAGCCATATTAAAACTAAGGATTGGTTCCATCTGGAAACAGAGTGAGGGGTTTTTGTCAACTGAGATCAAAACAGGTCTAAAAGAACCAATAGGTCTATATCATGCCCAAAATCATGGCTGCTATGGTGTCGGAATGTGTCCAATATCACTGGCAGTAGCCTTTGAGAGAGATTGGGGCTAACTGTTTCTCCTCAAAGAACCAGAGAAAAGGGTCAGCCAGTTGAGCAATAGAGGGACGCAGAGGGACGATGTTGTTGATATGACACCATTCCCATGAAACACACCACTCTTCTTGCCCCTGAGCTTCTCTCAACAATTGAAGGTTTGAACTGTTTGACTCACAAGGCTGTCCTGATAACAGCCAAGACTGTAGAAGAAGAGGATGGTCCAGACTGTTAAGAACACCCACGACTGTGGTTGCTAGAGAAGAGTCAGGTTGACTGGAATTTTCCTCGGCAGAGTTATCATTAGAACAAGCAGGTCAGTGACCCAGGACTTGTCCCATCTGAGAGGGGCTATCAGAATCATCTTGCCATTCTGACAACATTAACTTCCGAATTATTTTTAGTATCAGCACTGTATGAGTGTGTGTGTGTGTGGCGGGGGGCAAATGCCCAAACCCATCCCAAATGACTGACAGTGCATCAGAGGTCAAGCTTTTGGGTCTGGAACTGGAGGGACAAAGGTGGGTAGCATGTGATTCCACCTTGTTGCAAAATAGTCAATCATCAGACACCGCCAAAGTGCAAAAATCCAAGTGAAGACTGATTGATTAAGAGACCATTCCATATGATGTACTTAACCTCTTCCGAATAAAGTGTCAGTAAAGACATTATGTCTAGCAGGAATGTGTCTAATTTGCATGTTGATATGGATATTGTCGCACCAATGTAGAAACTGCCAAATCAGAATAAACAGGTCTGGTGATTTGGTGCCTCCTTGTCTGAGGAGACAGGTCACCACCACAGAGTAGTCAGACCTAATAAGGCCTGTTTTGCCTTAGAGTCAATCTTTTCAGAAGAGAAAGGCATTGACGACAGCCTTCATGGATACTGATGTATAGAGGCCATTCTCCTGGTTCCCATGTGTCGCTGACAGTAGTTAAGGTCAGCAACAAGTAGGTACCCCAACCATGCACACTGGCATCAGTACTTATCATTATTTCTGCCTAGGACTTCTCCAGTGGGATTCCCATGGTCAGCCAACTTTGGTTGCACCACTTATGCAGGAATAATTGAATCTCAGATGTAATCATGACTGATTGAGGGGGCTTGAAAAGTGGCACCATTGTGCTCACAATGTCTGCATAAAAAAGATGGCCAAATGGGATCAAATCTGCTGCTGCACTGAATAAACCAAAGAGTCACAAAAACTCTCTCAATGTAATCCAAGTCCTGTTAAAAATGGACTGTATGAGCTTTATGATTCTGATTAAGCGAACACAAGGAAGTTGCACCAGATTCCGGTTGTTTAAAAATTCCATGTACAAATGGACAAAATTCTGGCATGGATGTAGGTCTGACTTCCCAGTTCACCAGAAAGCCTGGATGATCTAAAAGAGAGGAGATAGTTCCTGCCTTGGGTAGAATAGAACTTACCATGTTTCTGGATGATGTCGTCCAGGTATGCTGCCAGCAGTGTAGACAATATTGATCAGAACAGGGTGACGACATAATCCATATTCTTGGTAAAAGCCCAAGTGCTGATGTTGAGGCCAAAGGAAAAGCAATGAACTGATAAATTGTGTTGCTGTAAGCAACTGAGAAAATATTTGTGACAAGGGGTGGATAGGGATATGAAAATATGTGTCGGTCAGATCGAGACTGATGCTTTACTCATCCTATCGAATGGTGAGACAGCTTGAACTCTCCATCTCCATCTTGATTTGGTTGAGGCGGCTCAAGTCAATTATGGGTCTCAACTTGCTGTTTGCTTTCCAAAAAAGAAACAGCCTTGAATAAACCTGGGGAATTGTGATCTTTGCACAAACTCCACCACCTATTATTTTTTTTGATGACTGACCATATCTCCTGAATTAGAAAGGTATTCTTCTCCTGTTTTGATGGTGCATCCGTGATGAGATTAGAGGAGGAGAGGGGAGGGGGTTGTTGATGAACAAAACCCGAAGCCCCTCTAAATGACCTGGATCACTGCCACCACCATTATGAGGGAATAGGAATATCCATTAAACTCAAAATCTGGTTTCTTACCACCTCTGTTATGATTAATTCCCAAAGACTGATATTGGTGCATGTGAGTGAGAAGATCCCGTCCTGAGGCCACTTAACATCCTTTCATACTGGTGGGGGCTGAGTGGTTCCAAACACCCGTGTGGGTTGAGCGGCAAGGTAGAGGGGCACTTCCCGAGCTGCCCACCTCTGAACTTCCTTTATTTTTCCTCCAAGGCAACAGTGAACTGAACAGGGTAATCTGGAAAGGGAAGGTCTGGAAAGGGAAGGTATGACATGGTTTGAGAGACATGGATCACAGACATCCTACATGTTGTATCTGGAGTAAATTGCAAAACCCATGAAAGTATTGGCCATGGTATGGTAAGCATTACTGGTCAATGACCCTTGGCCATGGTATGGTAAGCAGCACTGGTCAATGACCCTTGGCCATGGTATGGTAAGCAGCACTGGTCAATGACTCTAGCAATCCTGTTCATTGCATGCCTAGCATGGCTATTGCCAGGTATCTCCGTTGAGCATGAAAGATGCTAATGTGGTCAAATCCAACAATGAAGAAGGTGTAGCAACAACATGAACCAGCTCTGATGGGTATGGAGCACATCTGTCCACCTTATAAAACAGACGAGTGGACATACAAACAACTGCTATATTCTGTGTCAAGTGCCGCAAGATCAGTACAGAAGCCATCTGTTGCCTTAAGCCGATCTGACTGGGTAAGGAAACAGAAGGGTGGCACCCATTCCTTCTTGATGAGATCTCTCAATTCATTAGAGTAACAGTAGAGGGTGGTGGGCATTCTGAAGTAGCCAACATCCTATAAATGTCCTCAACAGTGGCTTGAAAGCTAAACTTCAGTCTATTCATTAGATGGATCAGAGTATGATGTGAAGTATGGTGGATTTTAAGGAGTTCTGTTGCACTCAATCTGGGTCTATCTGCAGCTCTAGAGAAGCCATATCAGGGGGTATGAAGACTCAATTCTATT
>JAECUM010038574.1:0-28034 GCA_016617855.1 Megalonaias nervosa
TTGTTTTATTGATGGAATTTCAGTCCGTTAACAGTCTTGAGTTTGGAACACTCATTACTGAAATTAGCACCTGACTGGTGCGGAATTGAAAGCACATGTTTCAATCGCATGTAGGTCCAGAAAATGCTGCGGCTGATATCCTTTCCTCTACACAGAAGCTGACATACAGGTTTCATCTATACTGATAAATACAGGTTTGATCATGAGCACTTATAAATTTATCATTGCGTTCGCATCGGTTTACTATGGGGACTGAATTAGTACCGTAAGTCTTGTAAAGACATTTTGTACTCTATGCCTGATATCCACGCACGAACTTTTTTGGCTTAATCGCACCATGCGTAACATCTTCGATATACAATATTATATCTAGACCATAGCCCTGTCTTCCATTCGAAGGTGAAAGTAAACCTCGTTCCATTCTCATTTAACTTTGCTGTTTCTGTTTGATCAGCATTTGACCTCACATGGATCTTGTGCGATAGTAGGCCTAAATTTTCCACTCTAAGAAGTTCATTACTATCAACATTACCGTACTACACATAATATCGGTATTTTCTTCGATTTCTTACTATAACAGTTACTTTTCTTACATTTAATTGGTGTGAAAATCCGAAACAAAATCATGTCAGGCACTCTACTCAGCCTTATACCCAGCAGAAGAATAGGTGCAGAACATAATAGGAAAAATGACGGCGATTTCATGCCTTGAATAAGCTGTGGCCTCAAGAACACCGGAAGTGTGACTCATTTGTTAGCGACCCACATACAGGTACCCATATAGAAAGTGGCGTAATCCAAATGACCCCTTCTTCCATTCAGACGTGTTTACAATCTGCATAAAAAAAAAAGATTGGTGATTTGTCCCCGAGCGGTTCTTTTTGTGCGGGGTTAGGGGTTAGGGATGGGTTGTTTTGTTTTGGGGTTTTTTATTTTTTTTTTTTTATTTTTTTTTTATTTGTATGATATTTTTAACACATTGCTGGCTATATCATGTCTAATAAGCGGGAGCTAAGTGTCTTTCCCAAGAACACTAAAACGTAGCCGATCCTGGCTGACCTGAGCGGGTATCGAACATGCGACCCTTGGATTAAGAGTCCAACACACTACCAACAAAGTTACTGCAGTTCCCTGTCACAGACAAAACCGGAGAAAGAGCATGAGCAAACGAAAGACAAAAAAATAATAATTACATTAGACAATTAAAAGATCTTTTGTTTTGGAATAATTCCGTGAACATAAAAATGTCTCAGATGTACTATATTTGATAAGATCACAATATCTTTATACTAAAGCTCTGATATTTGTCTTGTCCGGGTTTCGTATGCACTAAATAATACTGACGCAAGCAGAAAGAAACACGGCTTTTAAAAGGAATTGTTCAGTAATACACTGATTCAGAAGAAGAAAAAAAATGGTATAAACTAACGTGTTAGGTGATTTACAGTAAATGTCATACTGGCGTGTAACTATAAAGAACAACATCATATAGCACTATAAGGCGTCAATACGGAATGTCTTATAAACCATAAATTGCACATACGACCTGTGCAAACTATCTCCACAAACTTATATCACATCAATGTTACACAACCTCATATCACATCAATGTTACACAACTTTATAGCAAGTCAATGTTACACAACTTTATATCACATCAATGTTACACAATTTTATATCACATCAATGTTACACAACTTTATAGCAAGTCAATGTTACACAACTTTATAGCAAGTCAATGTTACACAACTATATATCACATCAATGTTACACAACTTTATAGCAAGTCAATGTTACACAACTTTATATCACATCAATGTTACACAACTATATATCACATCAATGTTACCCATTGTTTCTAGTCTAATAAAACATGAGACTCTGTAGTCTCTTGCTCCTCTTGATGATGCAGACCTACATACCAAGTTTTATCGTAAGTCGTTAAGAAATGTAATATCTGCATATGAGTGGCAATAAACTCAACAAATCAGACCAAAGATCTCACTTGTTATAAATCTGACGTAGTTCCTTTAGGGTCATTAATTTACTTAGGCGTACAAAGCAATTACATAGTGTGGGAGTGTGTGATTAGGATTTTTAACGCAACTTTTAACAATTTTTCAGTGATGTCTAGCACCGGGGTATCATGCCGCAGACATGTAGCATAATGTCCCACCCAGTCACATTATCTTGATACCAGGCTGACCAGTCCTAGCACTAACCTCTTAATGCTGCGCACCAAGCGAGGCAGCTGTTAGTACCATTTTTGTAAGTCTTTGGTATGACTCAGCCGGGTATCGAACCAGCGACCTCCCGCATCCGAGGCGGACGCTCTAACCACTAGGCCACCGGAGCGGTCAACTTTGTAATGAATGCAAAAGTAATAAGGCTGAAAAAAATCAAAGGGCAAATTAGAAAAAAATCAAATAAACTGTCAATCACATATACAGGAAGAATTGTTTTTTTTTTAAATCTAGGAATTTGATATTTCCGTATTACAAGGAAGGTACAGTTAGAAATATATATGGTGTTGGATATAGATGCTTCCCGATAAGGTCACTAAGCAATCGATATTCTGCCAATTTTACCTGAACGATGGGCATCCTGGCAGTTTCTCCTATATGCGACCCCAAAATTGACCATTTTGAATAAGGCACACTGAGGCAAAATAAACTAATAAATTACAAATATAGTGACTAACAGATACCCTGATTTGCGTTATGTTTATATGTGTATGATATGTAACAGAATCTTGAGAGTTAATAAATTTATTTCAACTTCAAACACCATACAAAAATCAACGGTAAAGCTGCCAGAATATACCACAAATATGGCTGCTGATTACGTCATGCTGATTACGTCATTCGGGAGCTATCTGTAAGTTGTACCTTCTATTCAGTTAAGAAAAGACGGTCGATAACGAAAAAAGAAAGCGAACAAAAACAGCAAAAACAATAATGGCGTATCAAAGAACCGAGCTTTAATAGATCTGACCTGTAGTTTGTATCAATATGTCTTGTATTTCTATCTATCTATTTGTTAATCTGTCTGTCTCTCTGTGTGTCCGTCCAAACTTTATGTAAACAAACAGAAAAAGTTAATAAATCTGGAATCTTAGTAAATATTTGCAACACAAGACAAGAAATAATTAAATAGGCGTTCAGCCTCTGCCTCGAAGGATGCATGAGAAAATTGTAGTGATGTGCAAAAAAAAAATTTTTTATGTAGCATTTGGAACATACAGTATGGTTTACTGCTTACAAGCGAAACAGGACCATAGACGGACATATTTGTGAGATCCGAATTAGTGAGTATCGATGTACCTGACTGGTTTAAATGTGAAGTTAATGCAAGTAAGCTGTATGAATTTTTTCAGTTAATTCTGACATAGTAAAAATCTTTAACAAAAATTAGAACAAAAAAACAGGTAGAAATTTTAAAAACTAAACAACATATTTATGTGAAATGTAGAATATCATTTACGATGTGTATTGTTTAAGCTTTAAATAAGCAGTATATAGAGAAAACGAAAAGAAACTTACGTATTTGGACGAAGGGACAATTGTTGGATATACGACTGGAAATACAAATAAATTACATGTCGAAACATTTCGTACAAACTGTAATAAAGATCAGTTGACAGTAATTGGCTTTCAGCAATGCATCTGCTGGTTAAATGCAAACAGGAGAAAACGAAAACAATTGTGTGTTAATCAGTTAGGAGTTGAAAATAATTTTAAAATTCCACTGATATTTTAATTTTGATTGTTGTCTTATGTTTAATTGTTTTTATTCCTTTTCTCACACCTTCTTTTGAATAATAGATATATTCAGTTGTACCCATCCCTTTTTCCGTCCATCTGTCACTTCATCCATCCATCCATCCAAACATCATTAACAAGTATTCCTTTATGCATATATACACAAAATTCTTTGTTGTTATAAAGCGATAAAATTAGAAAACATTTAATATGGAGATTTTCTTATATTCAGATGCAATCCATTAGAAGACCCGACTTCTATTTAAGCCTTGATGGAAACCCTTTGTAGATTGAACAAATCACGTGACCGGATAGAAAGCTTGGTCAATCAAATGTATTTTGCTGACAAAAATGAAGATGATATGACATATCCAATTGTTTTATTCTGTCAGTTCTATTACATTGAAAGCATTTTCTATGTATGACGAGTGATGAAGAAGAAAAATTAGAACTCGACAGTTGGTAGTAGATGACCATTAGAACTCGACAGTTGAGATTAGATAATTATTAGAACTCAACAGTAGATAGCAGATGATTATTAGATCTCGACAATAGATAGTAGATGATTATTAGATCTCGATAATAGATAGTAGATGATTATTATAACTCGACAGTGATAGCAGAGATTTATTCCCGACCACTTGTACATTTTTTTAAAAAAAAAGTGTGATCATTTTGATATGAGCTTTCGTCCATATACAATAATTACGAATGCAAACTCAACCACTGATAATTTTCAAATTCGAGAACTATCGTCTCGCATCAACTCTATAGCCCACGATTCATGCATAATGACAGTTCGCAAATGCTTATGTATTTTACATCTTGTGCATCACCATCTCGTGAAGAAATAAAAACAGATTTCTGGTACACTTGTAAAGTTTACAATCTACAACCATACATACTAAGCGATCAGACTGAAAATATTGAAAATATTTATATCTACACAAGTACAGCAGGTGATCTAGTGGAATGAACGCTACAGCAAACTGTACAGTGAAAAAGCGCATCAAAACGATTCGCGCAGCGAAACAAAAATAAGCTGAACTGTGAACACAACATAAACAAATCAGCAGCGAAATATACATCGAAATATTAATATTTAAATAACCAGTCATGTAAACTTTGATCCTTGAATTTACCAATTCTAAAACATGTAAGAAACCAATTACATACGTCTTTAATACATGCTAAGATTAGTGAAGTATTAAGACGTATAAATAAGTAATATCTAAACAGAATAATCAACCAAACGTTAAATGAACTGCAGATATTATAGAGAAAACAATTAAGATTATAGGAATGTTCCTATGTTGAAGGAACATCATAGTCCGTTACATTCTTAAATTCGCTTCTGTAAAAGCTAAAAGTATGACTTGGAGACATCCTACAAAAAAGTGGAAATTATATGATTACAGAGAAATTTAACCTTAGAACAAGTCTTGTACAGATTAAGCAGATGTGAAATGATGATGAAACTGAACGCAATTTTGACAGTTTTCATACTATATTTAGACAGGAAATAAACTAAAGTAGAAGATGGGTATCTGACATAATTTCTGTATCTATAAAACAAGGAAATGTTCTGTTTGTTGTACAGTAAAAGCTGTCATGAGCGACTCTGCTATGAGCGACCACCTGTCATTTCCGACCACAATTGTAATGCACGGATCGATTTTATTATATAAACGCGCTGTTATGAGCGACCACCTGCTGAACGCAACCAGCGACCGCGATGTCTTGGCAAAATATGCATTTCGACACTGCTACGAACGACTGCATCGCAAAAACAAGAATAAACTCCACCGACCTTTATTTAATCCCTGTTAGAACGACCGCTCAAACCGTTCTAAATAGAAACAAAAAATTTGAAAAAAATAGGCTGGCTACCGATGTCTGAATATTTTAGCTATGCTCATAGTGTTTTATAGTTTCTGTCGCAAACCAGACTAAAGTATATGTAGATTATTTCCTAGTCTGTTTCCCTGCTTCGTATGCTCCTGCGTTGTTCTCCGCTATTCGAATAGGGGTGAGCAACGCAGGGAGCATACAAAGCAGGGAACCAGACTAATTATTCCCGCACTTCGCCTGCTTCTAGGCCCTAATGGCAGGACCCGACATCCATGTGAACGACTGCATCGCGAAAACAGATGGACACTACTGACCTATATGTAATAAATTGTTACAACGACTGCTTGATTAGTAACGATTGTTCTGATCATAAACAAGCATAAAAGGAATATTAAAAAAAGGATTGTTACTACCGGTGATGGATGCTACAGTCCGTAAACCAGGCTAATGTACATGTCACGAATTGCCGTTATGGTGCCAAAGTTGACGTAGTGGTCGCGTATATTGTTTGCCCTTAGAGTTAATCCGTATTGCCGGGGGTGAAAAAGGTCATTGTCTATTAAACCAGCAGGAGAGAATCGTTTGTGAGATTCGATTGATAGTGTTCAAGACTTGTGATGTTTGTTGTTTTTCCCCCGATGTTAAGTGATTACAGCCCAATCACAAAGCTGTTGTCTATTCAAGTTGGTGCGAACGGGTTACACACCTAACTTATAGAGCTTATCCTAATATGTCATCTTTGAATGAAGCCGTCGACTTTTGTCTCTGAGTAAATGGTTCTGTTTCTGGATAAGATAATTGTTTCTTTTTATTTCATTAATTGTTAGATATGCAATGCACATGTATAGATTTTTCATATTTTCCCACAGCCAAGCAAAACCGTCTTTACGTTCGATATTACAACTAAGCACTATTAATTTTTACACCTAGAACCTTAATGACAATGGACGAACCTCCAGCTAAAAGAGACAAATTTTAAGGCTGGAGAAAACAATTATTGTAACTGAAATAAGTGAAAAAGAGCAGACCACTCGCAAAAAAGCGGTTTAAACGTCGGTAAAACAAATTTAGGTTGTTATAAAGAAAAAGAAGTAATTCAGAAACGATTTCATATGCTAAAATATATGATCTTCAAATGTAAATGTGATTTCATGTTTAATGACAGAAGTATATCTTTATTGCTATATAATTTTGTTTTTAGATGCATGCATACAATATTTTAGCAAGAAATATTAATAAAGAATAGAATATGTGTACAGTGATTGTGGTTATTTTTCTTGAAATTGTTCTGAAACTGGACCTTGAAAACCGGTCTTTTTGTAGAAGCCTGCTATGAGAGACCACCTGTCTTGAGAGACCACTTTTTATTGGCAGAAGGGGCGGTCTCTCATAACAGGTTTTAACGTTTCATCGTGCCAGAGGCAACGTGTACGGTATGTACAAGCATTCTGTTCACCAAGAGTCCGTGCTGCCCACCTCACGAGTGTAATAATGCATCAAATACACTCATTCGGAAAAAAACAAACAGCTAAACACAATAAATCACGGTTTAGGTTATATCTCAAGTCATACCAAACGTACTAAATGTCCTCTTGTGTTTTACAACTTTCCTGATACGACAAGCAAATCTGCTGTACGAAGAATTAAAACTTAAAACGACAAAACACATCTTATTCCAAAATGGACATGGGAACATCTTAACTCATGAATCGTATGCCATGTCTGTCTGTCTGTGTATGTGTGTCCGTGTGTGTGTGTGTGTGTGTGTGTGTGTGTGTGAGAGAGAGAGAGAGAGAGAGAGAGAGAGAGAGAGAGAGAGAGAGAGAGAGACAAAGGTGCGGTTTATGTGACAATCTATTGTGCACCTGGAATGCTAACCTTACTATTTGTACGTTGTCTAATTAAATACGGCTAATATATAATCTTTTAATCTGATTATTTCTAAAATCACTCTAGATGCGATAAATGTCAGTTTAAAATTGCCTAACGCTTACATTACCAATTTATATTGTCCATTGTATAAATTACTTTTGGAGACCTGAGCCACCGTGCGCGAGCACATAAATACAGCGGATAACGCTCTGTAAGAATTTTGAAAGTCCAGTGGTATTCGAACCTTGCATTGTTTCTGTACACCACAAGCTGCGTATCATTACCACTGTTTTGTTTCTTACTAGATCCGATCTCAAATGGGTTTTTGTTCTTCTAATTTGTCGACACACACAAACACACAATATATTGTTTTTGTTTAGACAGTATACCTTTGATTCTTTTAAATGAAACTAATATTATGTTTCTTTGTGCAGATTAATTGCATAAATAGTGGGTTGATTGATTGATTACCTCTAATTAGATCTATCTATCTGCCTATCTATCTATCTATCTATCTATCTATCTATCTATCTATCTATCTATCTATGCAATGGAATTTCTGTACCGTTTAAAACATACAATATGCAAAAATATTGTAAATAATTCATTTTTTTTTATCTGAATGACATATTATTGCCGTAATTGTTTACCAGTTTCTATAGTGTGTTTTAGCTTTGACAATATGTAACTAGCTTATTCACTTTAATATATGGAACTGGACAGATGATATTGGTAAGTGGTTTATGGAATCGGGTCTCCCCTTTTTGATATGCATTACTAACATACCGTGAAGATTTTCCTAACTCGGTCCAAGACGAAAAGCAATAAGCAATAATATACCCCGATATTCGTTTCGTTTTTTTTTTTTACGTAAACAAATGTCTACTGCAACAATCGTTTATTTCCAACTAATCAGTTCCGTTTTCATTGTCTCCATGTTTTTGTTTATTTCGGTTTTATTTGCGTAAATTATACCACTTAAATGAGGGAGTCTTTTATACACTTCAGTTTTAAGAGCCTCCATTATTAGAAAGGTTTTATTCCATAGTTATATGTAATATGTTGCACAATTCGCTGAAACTAATGTTTAATTGTTCTGACTTTAATAATGAAATATGTAAAAGACAAATCGCCAATTGTTTTCATAAATTATATTATTAAACATCTGAGTCATTTTTTCCTTTGATATCCGTTACCTTTTGATTACCTCTTTTAATATTATATCTAATGTTGTCACGTTTGCTAAGCCCCAGATATAAAGTCACGTATAAGCAAGCTATAATCTACTGTCTTGGGAATATTACCGCGGACATGTGTTTGATGTCTAAACATTGCCGCGGGCTAGTGTTAATCTCTTACGTAAGGTTACATGACCCGCCGGAGACCCGGAATCTTGAATCGGCACAGGGGATAGATCGCACCATCTAAACAAAGGCTTTTACTTATCATGCCTATGTGTTACAGCTTAGTACAAAGATCAAAGTGAAGCCCGCGGGGTCAGCGGGGAGTGTTCTCATCTGTTCCCACGTTGACAGACAGCGAGAGGGACATTGTCCGCTAAGTTTGATTGGATCTGTTCAGAGCGATATCTCATCGGAATTGTGATAGAGGGTGTGATTACAATTCCGACCCGAATGATGCTTCAGACGCGTAAGAGAAAGTTTAGTATTCGCCTGAAAGGATTACGGATCAATAGGGTTTACTCCGAGAAGAAGCCACTCGTAATTTGGCGGCAAAACTTAGAGGTAGATTCTAAGGATAGACAAAGCTTCGAAAAGGAAGCTTTTTAGGGGACACAGAACTTCGGGTTCCATTGAGCCCCTAGTATTCAAGAGTTGGAGACGGAATTGGGGCTGTAGTCGAGACTGTCGAAGTCGACAGAAGAGTAGTCGTGGTAAAGAAGTGGAGGAGGAGGAGAAGAGTCTAGAGAAAGTGGAGGAGAAGTGATAGCCGATGTTGTTGTCAGCACGTCATGATACTATTTAACTTAGTGACAGCCGATGTTGTTGTCAGCACGTCATGATACTGTTTAACTGTGATATTTTATACTAATTTTGGTTTCTCTTAGATACTATTTAACTTTGTGACAGCGCATGTTATTTTTTCGTCATATTGTTGTACTTGCATCCTAGAAATTATGACTTTTCAGAATAAACGTGAACATTATGAGGAACAAGCAAATAGAAGTTAAAAACGAAATTAGGAAACAAAATAATGAAAGGCAAAAAATGTATTACGTAATAAGCTGGACAAATCATTATGATGTAGATCTGGTAATAAAATATAGAAAAATAGAAAATAAACTGCAGAAATGATTAGATGGAGTGTTGCTCTCAGGAAAAGTCAAAACGTGTTATGCAAGAAAAAGAGTGTAGCTATTGCTACATCCATAACAATGATAGTTACCCGAAAATAATTCGCGACGATTATTCCTGCTAAAGGTGATACCAACCAAAGAAAGAACATCGTAGATGACTTGAGAGGTTAGTAGCCGAAGTTTTATCCACATTGCATGACTTTTTATTTGTCCTCCACAATTTCTTGTCGTACTGTGACACGCTGCAGATCAGCCTTTGGACTAATATTATAGATAGCTCATAATCCATTGTAATGCTGTCACAGACTGGTTATCAGCCTTTGGAATACTGCCACAGACTGCTTATCAACGTTTTGAATAATGTCACAACCTGCCTATCAGTCTTTGGAATACTGCTGTCTGAAATAGGCATTGATGTTATCGTATAACCTGGTTTAAAAGAATCACTACTTTTATGTAAATTGTTATTTTATCTGTCTATACCAATAGGTTAATAGCTATGTCACTCTTTTATTAAAGACACCATCACCGCGGCATAGTTCAGTTTCAGCTCAAAATCTGGTGTGTTTTATTGGCATTGTACCAAGAACATTTCATGTATGTGATAAGTTTGCGGATCTAATATTAAACGTTGCATCAACTTTAGGACAGCGGACGATGCTGTCCAAACAAGTCTTTTTATTATATATCCTGGGTGACACATGCAAAACAATCAATATAATATATATTCTGGGTTATACTGTTAAAACAATCTGTGTAATATATGTCCTGGGTGATACCATCAAAACAAACAGTATAATATATGTCAATGGTGATACTGTCCAAACAGTCTGTATAATATTTATCCTGGGTGATACTGTCGAAACAATATGTACAACACACACACACACACACACACACACACACACACGAGCTTTTCTAAAATTACCCATATCTACTACTCTCCCGCCCAACACACACGCACTCTAACAATGCCAACATCTTGATACTTTATTAAACTTTCATTTGTTGTTTGCCAGTATACAGTAAAATATTTATGCAATAAACGTTTATTTGTTGCTGTCTGACATTATTATAATATTGTATTACAATTTTTTTTTAATACCTCATTATCATTTTTCAATGTTTGCAATCTTATGCCTTCATTAACCACATCAGCCACATTATCAATATAAATATCATTGATAAGCTTATCCTTGATGCTCATTTTAGACAGATTTTTGTACTTTTCATGATGGCGTCTGTAAATAAATACTGTTCAAATCAATGTTCTCCAGTTTTCAACGATACCTGCTAGATACTTATATTTTCTGTAAGTACCTCCCGCAACAAAAACTGTAGATAGCTTGCAACTTGCATACACGCATACATGCATACAGTATTATGATTTTCTGGCCCATTATCCATAAAGAATTTGTTCGTCTTTTCCCTTAAAATGATTTGGGTCAATAGGTTACTATCTGCTGAAATTTTGAACAATAATTTTGATTGCACATTTTATGGAAATAACTGTTTAAAAATTTCCCGAGTTTGATGGCGCATCAGTATCATTTATCCCTATGCCATCTACCTTTGTGTCAAATTGTCCCTATGCCATCTACCTTTGTGTCAAATTCTCCCTATGCCATCTACCTTTGTGTCAAATTCTCCCTATGCCATCTACCTTTGTGTCAAATTCTCCCTATGCCATCTACCTTTGTGTCAAATTGTATTTCAACGGTTTATCAAAAAATAAAGCTTTGTAAAATGTTTGTCTAATTTTAGCAGCGACACCAATATTTTCTGGCGGAACAGCATCATATGTATCAATCTGAAAGGCATTTAAGTTAGGACACCTTGTGTCTAATTTGATCAAAGTTGGCTAAGACGCTTTTAGATGGAATTATGAAAGTCTACATTTGAATGCTCTTATTATCAGAATGCATTCTGTAAAATTTGGTCGACTATCCCTAAGTAGTGTCTGAGAAACAGCAGTTTAGTCTGTCTGTTTTAGTAACTGTAGCCATGTTTGACGGTCGACTGGTATCATTTTGTATCAATATAAATGCATTTTATAAAACAAACACCATGAAATTACATCATCATCAACAGCAACAACAAAATGTGCTGAAGATAATTAAGGAAGTAAACATTACTAAGTCTTTAAGTCTGTTCTTGTAGTCGACGTAGGTGAGTTTTAAGATCACTCTTGAACGAGATCACAGTGTCCTTGTGTCTAAAATAAATGGGCAATTCGTTCTTTGTAGCTGGGCCCAGGTATGGAAACGAACGTTGTCCATATGACTTCGTTCTAACAGTGGATGAGAATATGCGTTTCGAAAGAGGGTCGAAAGTTTCTCGATGAGTTGTGTATCTGGCTGAGGTCAGATAGATATGTTGTACTCGAGCCAGTCAACGAAGTGTAGCATAGTAAACAGATTTGGTGTTTGAGTCTAGATCGAACAGGTAGCAAGTTGTGGTTATAGAGGAGGGGGAGGTGTGCTCAGTTCTTCGTACTCTAAGGATAATCCTAGCAGCCTCGTTTTGAACTTTTTGAAGTTTATGCAGTAGATACTGAGATGAATAAGATAGAAGTGAATTACAATGGCCCAGTCTTGCAAGTGAATTACAATGGTCCAGTCTTGCAAATGAATTACAATGGTCCAGTCTTGCAAGTGAATTACAGTGGTCCAGTCTTGCAAGTACTAAGAAACACAATTGTCTTTGTGGTATGAACAGAAAGAAATTTGAAAATGGAGCTGATGCGCAGATATGCAGCTTTGAATATGTTCATATTGATGTAAAAAACAGAGTGCTATCGAGAGTGACAGCTAGGTTTCATGCTGACTGTTTGAATATAATGTTGGTATTGCTGATACTTTCTGTTTGAGTTTGACATTTGACGGTTACCAGGCATCAGTTGTATTAATATGGGGGCCCTTGTTGATAGTTAGTTGGTCTTCTGAACAGTTTTTGAAATAAATAGTTTCATTTCTCATATATTTCCGTGATGGCACCCATATTTGACAGTGATCTGGCATTTTTTTATGTACCGTAATGGCAGCCATATTTGACAGTGATCTGGCATTTTTTATGTACACTGATACCATTCCGCTATAGATTAATTAGTTGGTTCTGAAAGAGGAACAGGTATAAGGTGATGTTGTGTGCATTCGCAACAAGTAAAATGGAGAACATAATGGAATACCTCTCCACTTACGTACAGTGAGTGAAATTTCTTAATATGAGTTATCTGGTTAACAACCCGCCGGTTAAAACAGACAGCTGTTCGAAGTGACTGACCCCAGTAGTTCGAGAAATGAGCATGAACTAGTCCAACATGCGCTTACTTATATTGCATCCAGTAATCATGTATCATTTAGAGATGTAATTGAAATTTAAAATATATTAAAAATATGATAATACTATTTGTACAAATGTTCATATCAAATAATATCCACCAATATGTGGAGTATTCTTCATGTCATTCCATGTCATGTAAAAGCGGTATAACTTAAAGCCAGGCCAAAAGATTCCGACGGATCATTTCAGACGATTTTCAATTGCAAAATTCTTTGAATGAATTAAGAACATATTTCTTCCAAAGCGGGCCGAGTGGTCTAAAGCACTCACTATTACGTCTCTCTCTCTCTCTCTCTCTCTCTCTCTCTCTCTCTCTCTCTCTCTCTCTTTGTGTGTGTGTGTGTGTGTGTGTGTCCAGAATGTGATCATGACCAAGACGAGCTTGTGGTCTTTTGAGAGATGTACATCGCAAGTAAGGCCAAGTTGTATTCTCTATAACGAAAATTCCAAACTACCCACATCATCATGCAGTAAATTAATGGGAATAAAAAGTTTGTTTTATTTTCAACAGTTTTAGATATAGCAGACCTTTCTAAAAAAACAAGGAAAACCAGTTAAGTAAACCTGAGAAATATTTTGTTTTGTCTTTACAGTTCAAACCCTGTGCAAAGTACAAAACTGAAGAGCGGAACCTAAGTTTTCTATGACATAATAACGAGAAAGGTGAAACGAGCACAATGTCCACGCCTGATTTGCATCACCTAGCGTCGCTTCCTGTCTTTTTCTCCGTGTATCCAACATCTTACCACCTTCACGTGTGTACGTTTAATCTTTCTTGATCCTTCTATTCTAACCGCTTCATCTCTTCTCCGGACTTCCGTTTTTCGGACTGTCCCAGACTATTCCATAGAGCTGTTTCCATGAATGACAAGATTACGACTCAGTCTCTATTTATATCACCTTCTATATGTACATAAAATTCTCTCACTTTCTTTACTCAGAAAACATAAGCTAGCTATCCAAACACTGCATAAATTCTGACGTAAGGTGACCTTAATGATTAAAGGTCCTTACAAATTTAGACTGTATTTTGAGTGAAGGTACAATCGTTATCTCTACTTACAAATGACCCCTGTAATATACATCAAAGTCTGACCTAATTCGATAGGTCATCACCCTCGCTTCACAACAACTGGCCACAAATTAACATGTGAGCGGTGCACATAAACAAACATTCCCGCATCTCTCTGCATACGCTACCACATGACTCCTTAAACATCCAACCTAGTCAGTTCCACTCATTAAGATACTTGCTATAGATTACTATTACATAAGATTCACTAACTTCTAGCTCACGGTAATCCCTAACCTACAAGATTCTTTAAGCATTAAAAAAACAGATATAAATATGCAATTATCGTTAACTCACGATAATCAATATAGTCCTAAGAGACAAATGAAATTAATTCATATAACCTTATGAAATCCTACACGTCTGAAAATTTGGATCGCATGCAATCAGCCAATTCTATCAATGAACTAGTATCTTTAAAATTAAAGAAATGAATTGTATAAACAACTCTAGCATATCAGTGGATATTATGGATCCTAGGCATATCAAACACATTTGCATAAAACAAAACAACAAATAGAAATTACATGAAAAATTAAAATTGCGTACCTTAATGTTGTTCTTTTCAAGAAAATGTGCGTCCTAGCACTATAGGCCTGTCTTTGCTTACAAGACAGCCACCTAATCTCGTTACTTGTCTTAACGAGGAAAGAACTACTCTTTAGTTTTTCCCAGGAGTCAGTCGAGTATTGCTCCTCTTGCAGGAAAAAATCTCGGACAGAAGAATTTCGCCCAAAGTCGTTACTTTAAATTCAACATTACTTACAAGGTGTACGCCTTAAATTAAACTGACCAATCGTAATCAGCCGTTCCTAGTTTTTCCCCAAAGATAATTATTTCTTTCGTCAGATTTTGACAGCCTAGAATCTGAGAAATACGACGCATACCAACTTTCCTTTGTTAAATGACTATTTGACATGGCGTTCCCATTAAGCGGTTATAGTCTGCATCATTAATGTTTACTTTCCCAGGACAACGGGTCAATTCTGAATTAGCTGTAGATGCTGGCCTCTCCAATTCAGCAACTTACAAGGGAAAAAGGTCGAAGTGACCATTCACATAAAACTTTGCTGGCTTGACTGTAATAAACTTTTAATGTACAATGTATTCAATTTTAAGGTTCAATACTTATTCAAAATTCGACACATTACAATAGGTCTACTGCATAGCTAAGTCTCCTAATAAGCCACTACAAAAAGACCCATATTGTGGGGACTATTAATCACAATCTGGATTAAGTGACAGCCCACAGGCTCTCTTAATGTTAATATCATCAATTCTCTGTTAAAGGAATTCACATCCTAATGTTAGAAATTAAATAATTAAATTCACTTCATGTCGTAACTACAACATTTGCTAACAAGTCATTGGTAAAACGTTTAGAGACATAGTAATATCAATTCCTATCCTAGATGATTCGCATGACATATAAACGAATAAATTCAAGCAATTCTCGCAAGGTTCGTTTCAAGCAAATTATATATAAAATTCTTAGAATAAGTGAGTCATATAACACTCAAGACAAATGAATGCAAACAATAATCTTAACGAGAAAAACTAATGTCTATTCTTTCCAGAGCTAAGGCTCCGCTTGGGAAAGCCATCCCTTATACAGCTTAGCCAATCATTGTTAGATTTTTATCTAACCGTCAAAAAATGAAGACACGCCTATCAAGGTTTGAGTACCTCCTCATATATTCACGCTTGTTTAATAAACCGATTTTATGACACCTATTTCAACAAGTACGAAAGTTGTCTCTTCATCATTTTAACTGTAGTCATTTCCCGAAATTTAGAACTGAATTCTCCTCGCTTTGACAGATTTGCCTGACCTTTATCAAACGGAAACCTTATTAAAAATCATTCATGCCCAAACCAGCACCTTATTCTAGAACAGACCCTGGCCATAGCAAATTACCTAAACACATTCATCAACTTAATTGACTGTGTCACGCTGGCCCTGCAACGTTCACACAATAATGTAATGCCAAAACATCGTACAAAATTCACAAATTTTGGATGATATCGTTGTGATACATCAAGGCTATTGGCACGTCAGCACAATAGATTGAACTTAATTCTGAGCACTAACGGAACTCATTTGAGATCATGGATACTTTTCGACTTATGATGGAACCTTTAATACTGTTTAGGATCTCATTCTCCATACTTTAAGTTGTTTTTAATGTTTCACTGTCTATTTTAAGGAAATAAATTATATTTTGAATATTACAAAACGTGATGGTTTTCACTATTTTATGTTGCTTAGTTTAAGACCAAAGAGTCATAATGCTGTGCCAAGTTTAGTCAAGCTATATTTATCAATCTGAATTAATTATGTTCTCTAATTTCAGAAACAACAACCATATTTGATGGTCAGTGGGCGTCATTTGCACAACCTTGAAACGTCACATTACCACCGTGATTTCTATCGACATTGTCGAATTCTGTTTCATGGATTAAGACAAGAGATCTTTTGAAGGTTTTTATTTTCCGGGACAGCTACAAGGGCACTTTTTAATGGTTGAATTAGCAAAATGTTTGCAAACTTGAAAAGGTCTCATAGCTGGATGCTTTCTATCAAGATTGTTCGAATTCTATTGAACCGTTTCAAAAACGTTTATTTCCCGGGTGGGGGTATTTTTGTCTTTAGAAAAATAATATTTTCAGTAACAGAGGCCAAATTTGAAGATGGATAGGTACAATTTGCATACATTTAAAATCTCTCTAGGCGATGATTCTTTGTGTAACGTTTGGTCAAATTCTATTAAGTATTTTAAACATATGTATGCGAAGATGTCATTTAAGGGTGGTGATAATTAATTGCCATTTGTTTTTCTTTTTTTCTCCTTAGTTTTAATTTGGGGTGGTTAAGAATTAAAATCATTTTCCACCAGGATGCCTTCAGTCAAATGTAATCAAATTCTATGGAACGATATTTGTACAGAATCATTTGCATGGCTTTTTCTATTTGTAGTAATGACGGCCACCTTTAATGGCGGATGGACAGATTTCTACAATGGGGGATTGGAAGTAAGGTTTCAAATATCACAACTGTGTCTGATACGGAATTTTGCTTGCAATATGAAGTCTGCGTACTCCAGTTGAGGGAGGTTGAACATATTTGGAACGATGTTAGAGGACAAATAGATGAGAACGAAGACTTCATACTATATATGTGCATCGGCTGGAAAGGGTCAAAGTGAACATTTGTCAGTGAAAGAAAAAAAACAAACAAAACAAGTAGTTGACATTTGTGATGGCTTGAATATCTAATTGACATTTGTGGTACGGTGAACTTGTGTATGTTGAGTGATGTGTGGCTGACCTACCAGGACGCTTGGTCCTTGAGCTTAGAGTGTCCTAGTAACCTGAAAAGATCTCTGACCACTGACCCATTAAGTAACTATCAAACAGGAACAAGGACCTGCGTGCAATTGTTACTGATGACTCAAGACTCACAGATGCAACCATGCTGAAACTTGTATATTTCGTTTATGTATGTATGTTTGTATGTGCATGCATATATATATATATATATATATATATATATATATATATATATATATATATATATATATATACTTGGTTATATATATAATTAATATATATATATATATACATATATATGTATATATATATATATATATATAATTGGAGAACAAACTTCAGCATGTACGTAGAGGAAAAGAAAAAGAACAGAAATGAAAGGGGCCATAACAAGGGCACCTGCTCGTATTGTGACTGGATGACTGGATACATATGGATAAATGGGGAAAAAATGTGAGAATTCGAATACTTTGCAGCACGTATGGTGCTTACAACAAGATCTAGTTCTACAATGTAAGAGTCGACCTTGATATTTATGTTTTTGTGTCGCAACCCCAAAAACAAATATCTGGGGAGGTGTCTTGTGTTCTACGACAAACAAGATCCAATACTTAGAATCAGATGCATGAACGATAACTATTTAGTAATTGTGCAGGACTTGGTAAACCTCTTAAAAACATTTCTGGGATTTTGAATTTTCAATTTTGTGGTACTTAAGTTTAAATTCTAGGATTTCTGTTAATTTTTAAAAGAATCTTGGGGTGACTGGTAGTCCTACAATGTAAGACCTCGAACGTCATATTTATGTTTTGGGCGACCAGACATAAATATCAAGGTCGAGGTCTTACATTGTAGTACTGTCAGAAAAAAAAAAAAAAGCGGAGACTTACTTGTTGGTCTAGTGAGCACCTAGCAAGGTAGCACTTAGTACCACTTTTTATAAGTCTTTGGTATGACTCGGTCGGGATTCGAACCCTCGGCCTCCCACATCCGAGGGGGACGCTCTAACCACTAGGCCACCGGAGCAGTCTGCACTTGGGTTAAAGAAGAAGCCTATTGTTTGGGGGTCAAAGGTCAAGGTAGCTATAAAAAAAGAAAACTGGCTCAGCACAATAGCATTAGTTCTAGTCCGGATTACAACCTTGTGAATAGCTTGCAGTTAGAGTAAAAAAACTCTGTTGATTTTGGGGTCAAGGTCACATAAATCGTTTCTGCTCTGTAGCAGTAGTTGTGCATCTGTAGATTACTTTGTTGATGGATTGTACTCGGGAAGAGGAAGAACCATATTGATTTGGGGTCAAAATGTCAAAGATCAATGTCACCTTCTTTTTTTATAAGAAGTAAACATGTTTTCTATACAATAACTTTATTTCTACATCACATACCTGGATTCAACTTTGACTTGCACTTGGAGAAACGTACAAGCATATTGATTTTGGATCAAAATTCAAGGTCATTGTGGCTGAAATAATGGTGTGTGCACAAGCTACAGATCTTAACTATATACATTCACCAGAAGTAGTAGCCCATCAATTTTGGAATCAGAATGTCATGGATCAAGGTCATTATGGTTTCCACACAATAATATTGGTTCTGCAACGCAGACTTTGACCAAACCGTTGGTGGATGGTTTGCATTTTGATTCATGAAGAAGTCTATTGTTTCTCTGGTCAAAGGTCAAGGTGACCATGAAAAATGGTTGACCAATTCCCTCATCCCTCAGAGCTCTCATGTCTTTCAGTCTCATCGAGGTCAAACAAGGACAATATTCTGAATGACGGAAGTTGTCTGAGTAATTAGACAGGATTCATGTTTTTTTATTACTAATTGTAGGAGGGAATAACTATATTGATTGGGGACTAGCACCAGGAAAAAAGATAGCCTTAATATCAGATATGTATTTCATAATTAAATTTAGTTTTACATTTCATGGTCAAAAGTCAAGGTCACTGTCACGAAAGCAAAGGTTTCTGTGCAATAATTTGTATTGTCTTCCATCAACAGTTACTTAATTTTAATAATGGCTTGTATTTAAAATAATGAAGAAACCTATTGATTTTGGAAAGTTGAAAGGACAAAGCACCTTGGAATGAAAGTAGAAAAAAATGGTTTCAATACAATAACCAGTTCTCAGCCATCTGCAGTGACCAAACTTTGTGGATGGCTAGTACTTGGGGTAAGGAAAAAGCCTATCATTTGAGGATCAGCAAGTCAAAGGTCACTAGCTGAAAAATGGTTTCAACACAATAACTTGAACTACCTCATCATCTAAACTGATCTATCTTTGTAGAAAATTGGCATTTCGGGCATATTAGAAGTTCATTAATATTGAGGTAAAATCAAAGGTCAAGGTTGCTGAAAGAAGAAATATTATTTCTGTTCAATAACTAGTTGTCTATCATCTTTGGCTACCAAACTTTGTAGATGGTTGTACTTGAGGTAGGTGTTGGAGTTGTGCCCCCTGTTCAGTTTCTAACTTTGCCCTTCATTTTCCACTTTATTACTTTTTTAGGGCTTCATGGATTAAAACATTGTTGTATGTAACATGTGATATTAACATTTAGGTCCAATTTGTGTTTTAATGTTCATGCCATATTTTATGAAGTTATGTCCCTTATTTAAGTTAGTACTTTTCATGGCTTATGACCTCATTTTTCAGTTGAAGATTTCATTAAATTGTTATTTTTTTTTATTTTTTATTTTTTGCTAATAGCAATTATCACTTTGCCATATAGGATTTGACTTTGGATCCAGAGGAAAATAGAATGTGAGCAGCTGCACGTCACATGGTATGGAGCCTTACAGCAGTCTTGGCTTTGTACACCTGCCAGAAACTTATGTACACCACAATCTCCAGCAACCTCAAAAATGCATTAGTGACCACACTCAGGGTGAGTCAGTCTAGAAAGTCATTTTTTTATCGGTTGAATAGTGTTTTAACTATGTGTGACAATATATATATATATATATATATATATATATATATATATATACTATATATATATATATATATATATATATATATATATATATATATATATATAGCATATATCTATATATATATATATATATATATATATATATATATATATTTATTTATTTATTTATTTATAGACAGGTTTAAGTCTGTGTTTAAGGTTTTGTGTATTGCTTTAGGAAGGCTTTATGTATCTAAATTTCAGCTCAGTATATTAAATAGCATGTGAATGCCCTTATTAAATCTTTTTTAATCTTGTTTTTCCTCTCCAGTTTAATTTAGATAAGACAAAGTTCAATTTTTGAATATTGGCATCAGTGTTAAGTTTTTGCACTTGGCTTAATTTTTCTGACACTCTTGTGTACACAATCATGAAACTTTATGGGTTTATTCATCTTAGAGGACACTATTCAACGCTGGAAAAAGCAGGGTACAGTGGCCTATGTTTTGTGAGCTTGTGACTTTTCTAGGTTTTTCAGCTCTGCCTCTGTGAGAGAGACATAAAAGGAATTTTTATACTGAGCGTATTAAAGTCTGATGGTTATAGACCAGAAGTACTTACATGTACTTACATGTACTTACATGATGGTCTGTCATCCACTGTCCTTCTATCCATTAGCACCAGTTTTCTTATTGCTGCTCATCTTATGGTACTTGGAGTATTGCGATGAAACTTTGCACACACATTCAAATCAATGTCTCGTTGGTCCTAAATTAAAATGGTGCTGCACAGACATCTAATGTGGCAACAAGCGGCCATCTTGAAAATCTTGTTATCACTACTCCTTCAGTATTGATGGTCATATCAACATGGGGTTTTCACTAAAAGACTTCTTATGAACTTGTCACTATTGCGTTTTCACTAAAAGCTTTATTATCATGTTTTGTTGATCTTAAATTAACATGTTACTGATCTAATTTCTAATATGTGACCATCTTGAAATTCTTGTGTTTGCTACTCCTTTTAAATGGAAAGTCATTTTAACATAGGGGTTTTCATCAGAACAGTTCTAATGGTGTCTAGTAGGTTCTAAATAAAAATGACTAATCTTCAGCATGACCATCATAGTGGCTATCTTGAAAACATTATTACCTCTACTCCTTCCAAATGGATGCCTGTAACTCATGGGATTTTCACCAGTACACTTCTTATGATATGTAAGTGTTTCTAAATTAAAATGGTGCCAGTCATACACTCAAAATGGCTGCCACTGCATCTGTTCTGAAAATCTACATGTCTCTATTGACCCTGAATGGATTATGGTTATGATATTGCATTTTCACCAAAAGACTTCTAATGATGTCTGCTTCGTCTTAAATGAAAATGGGGGCAATTTGACATCCGTTGTGTCCACCACAGCAGTTAATTTGAAAATCTTGTTATTGCTGAAGAATATTAGAGATAAGTTCAACACTCAGCATTTAAAAGGAAGAAATAGTCTTTTAATTAATTCCTAGAAATTCTTTTCACTCTATAGAGCATCAGTCTCTTCAAAAGATTCTTGTTTACATTTTATGAGAAAAAGCTTGAAGTTTAAGTTGGCATTCAAAGTTTTGTTTATTGGTTCTAGGAATAAGCTATACATTTAAATTTCACTGTTGCTTTGTTAAATACTTTTATGAGTCCACCTTAAGGTGTGTGTGTATGTGTGTGTGTATGTGTGTGTGTGTAGGATTTTTAATGTAGCTTTAAAAAAACTTCAGTCATATCACTACAATGTCCTCAGTGTGACAGTTTATTGTGAGTCTAGCCACAGACACTTAGCATGATGTCCCACCCAGTCACATTATCCTGACATCAGGCGGACCAGTCCTAACACTAACCTCTTAATGCTGAGTGCCAAGCAAGGCAGCTGCTAGTACCATTTTTATAAGTCTTTGGTATGACTTGGCTGGGGGTTTGAACCCATGACCTCCTGCCCCACCTTAAGGTAAGTAGGGGTGATATGATATATAGCGACGTACGGATAATTTTCTGTGAGAACCTATACAGTGCTGACGGTGTTTTGGTACCTAATTTGCGCAAGTATTTGTTGCATTGTTGCACTGAATTAAAAGCTGACCTTGTATTAGCATGTTCATTAGTCTTTTGTATTATATAAAGGGGGTAGAATAAATGAAAATTTAAACTGCATGCAAATCCAACCTGCATAAGCACTAGCGAACCCAGTCAAGTGTGAGGTCAACTCATTTCATGTGATTAATTGAACACTGTTAAAAAAATTTGGGTGAACATAATATAATTAAACTACCTTAACTTAGCATACACATTCACAAATGTAATCAAAGTTAACAAGACAACCAAGGGAAATGAATACTTGATGACATCAAATTCTTTTTCAGAGATTCGTTTTCTTCATGAGAAGCTATTTTCAGAGTTAGTAGTTAAATTTGTAATTATTTATTGGCACCCAGAGATTTCTTCACGGATGAGAAGAAGTTGCACCATAATTATAATTTTGGATCAACAATTCAATATTCTGAGCCAGTAACATGACACTTTTTGTTTAATTTCCATCGGTCAATATGTATGTGATTTAGAATTTTAACTTAGCTTTAACAATTTTAGTCATATTGCCTGGATGTCTGCAGTGTGGCAGTTTATGGTGATGTTTAGCACTGAGGCATCATGTTGCAGACATGTAGCATCATGGCCCAACCAATCACATTATTCTGACACCCGGCCGACCAGTTCTAAAACTAATCTCTTACTGCTGAGCATGAAGCGAGCTGCCAGTACCATTTTTTATAAGTATTTGTTAAGACTTGACCAAGGTTCGAACTTGCAACCTCCCACATCTGAGGCAGATGCTCTGACCACTTAGACTACTGCAGTGGTGTCAATAGCTGGGAAAATATCTTGCTTTGATCTATAGCTAAAATAACACCATACCATATCCATATTATTTAGAAAAATGTTAATTATATTGAGATAAAAGAAAACATTTGAGCTCAAAATATATCACAGTCCCCCCACCCTCACCCCTCAAAAAATTAAATGGTCAGCACTTTATAGCGAATGAATTGGCTTTGTGTATTTTCCTTGTTGTATAAGTTGCAATCAAAATGCTGCAACTAAAGTGGAACGATTAAGCTTACACCATAGCTGATACTGTGCAAAAATCATACTGACATTAGTGAGACTGTTTATGCAAATAAAAAGTGCTGATACTGAAGCATACAATTTTCTAACCACACTATTAATACAATCAGCAGTGAGGTGTGATACAATCAGAGTGGGGTGCCAACGTCCAGGCAAGATATTTATCAGAGAGGACCAGCAAACATAAACACACTTGCTCAACTATTTTGACTCTATGGTCTTAATCTAAGTAAGTTTTCTAAAATTCAGCAAATAATATATTTCCCATGAATATGAAGTGAAAATTGAAAATGAACTTGTAGCAACATGAACAAAATCCCAAATAGTCCTAAATGAATTATCACAAATCAAATGTATAAAGTTCCAACTGACTTCCAGTGGAAATCCAATTCAATTCCAATATTGAATGTGTTGATATGTCTGTAGTCTTGAATGTGGTAATGTGCCAATTGCCTGAATGGTGATGATGTGCCAACAGTCTTTTGATATATCACAATAATATAATCCAGAAATGTTCTTGTCAGTAATCACTATACAGTGGTCCCCCTCTAGAACGCCCCCCCCCCCGACCAGCGGCCACCTGTTCCTTACTGCCAGAATCTGTCGGCACCGACGAGTTTGTGTTCAAAAGTACCCCTCACGAAAGGCCACCCCTCTAACGCGACCAGCGGCTAGCATATTAGTGCAAAAAGATAAAATTTACCCCTCACAAGTGGCCGCATTTTATTTTGTAATATGTATCCAGAACCAGTATTTTATTCATAACGTGTGTTAAGTAATCCGATTTCTGTTTCCCGATGTCAGGTTTCGTTACTGAAAGAAGTGTTGACTAAAGTACATGTACCACTTAGGTTAATATTATATCATTTACGCCTCACGAGAAACCACATTTATTCCATAAAGCCGAGAAAAACTCAAATTTTGATCCATACAAAAAGGTAAGTACACGTAATCCGATTAGTCTTACTGCTGTGTTATCATGAGATGTCCGGTTTAGTCACTCTGATAACTGTTAAGATTACAATTATTGAACAGTAGTAACAGCTGAGTAGTGGCGGTATTGATGTACAATACACAAGTCAGCGGGAAAATGGTTTGATAGCCTTTATGGCTTCCCTTAGTAAGATGTTGAGCTTGTTCACTTTCACAATTAGTGGCTTTTACTACTGACAATAATTGTCAGGATTACAAATCCTAACGGCCGCGAGGTGCTATTGTTCAGGTCAAATCTGCGTACATATTGAAGCCGTTTTGGCTTCTCTCACTTAGTGTAAAGAAGTGTAAAAAAACAAGAGGGTACCAGACTGCTACTAATGAATCACGTAACAAGATCGCTGCCTTTAAAAACACATCGCATTTTGTTTCAATACAGAAAAATTGTTTTATCAGTCTTGTAGTTGGCAACATTGATGATTACAACCGGACGTAATTGTCAAGATCATGACAGGGTCAGCATAGGCTAAAAATAGATTTTGTGCAGACACACACACATACACACACACACACACACACACACAGAGAAAAATTAACCTTGCACAAAACAGGGTACCAGACAAAGACCGAAAAATCACGTGACAACACATTTATCGCTTCCTTTAGGAAGAAGACACTTCGTCCGCTCTACAAAAGTTTCGTCTGCTTAATTAAATCGCATACAGTTAACAACATCCGAATAAATCATTACCAAACGTTAACATGTCATCATGTAAACGGAGACGATTATTTTAGAAAGAAGTCGGTTATTCTACTCTACGACATCGGGGGAGGTGGGACTTGCCGATCAATTTTAGGTCGAAAAGACTCGAATAAAACAATTTTATGTTGAAAAGACTCGAATAAACAACATCGTAACCGATAAGGAGGTTATTCAACAGCAGTGGGAAAATGGAGCAAATGGAAAGAGAATTATGTATGTACCAAGATTTGAATGACGTTTTTGAATGGTTTTGCAATGTGCATGACAACAACACCCGCTCACATATCATGCTTACGCCAAGAATAAGAATACTTAATGCATCTTCAGTTGAAATAAGTCTATTATTATAATAAGAAGAACCTTTTAATAATTAATGTTACTTTTAAATGAAGATATTAAACGAAGATATTAAATGAAGATATTAAATGAAGATATTAAACGAAGATATTAAATGAAGATATTAAATGAAGATATTAAATGAAGATATTAAACGAAGATATTAAATGAAGATATTAAATGAAGATATTAAATGAAGATATTAAATGAAGATATTAAATGCTCTGAAGAATGTATCTTTCTTATCACATACATTACATATACTTCTCGCAAAAAATTTAGTCCCCCTCTGGAAAGACCACCCGTTTTATAAGGCCACTTTCCAGGTGCAGAAAGGTGGCCGTATAAGAGGGGGACCACTGATATTCCAAATTTAATGTTCCTTTCTGAGAATATTATATTTGAGTACTTTGCATGTCCAGTGAATAATAATTTGAATAAATAATTTCACCGTAATGAAATACTGAAGACAACAATAATACTGACTCTGTCTCAGGTGTTAAAGCATCACTGAATAATTTCTCAAGTAAACAATAATATACTAAAACTTAGACACAAAAGTAGAACCAGGATAGGATGACGGTCAAAAGTTCATTTCCAGAAAATTCTAAGTTGTCAACAAGATAAAATCTGCTACTAAAATTATAATAAAGAAAAAGTGGTAAACATCAAGTAGACTGGTTATTCTGTGGGGGAATTCAAATGTCTTAGACTCCGATTAAAATAAACATGTTTTTATTAATAATAATCTGAAAACTTAGTCCATAATCATAGGAAAAATATTAGCTATGTATTTTGTTGTCCTACTACTTCCTCATGAAGTAAATGAGTAAGTAGAAATTCCAGTCAGGTCACTAAAAACAGGAAGGTCAGCCAGCGTTGACAACATATCAGCAGAGCACATTAAAATGGGAGGAGAAGAGATAGTCACAGTCCTAACAACAATCTGCAACAAGATATGGCCGACAGGAGAATGGCCCACCACATGGACTCAATCTTTGTCATCATGCTCCCCAAGAAAAGAAACCTACAGCTATGCCAAAACTACAGAACCATCAGTCTGATCAGTCACCTGAACAAAGTCTTGCTGAAGATAATTCTCAACAGACTTAAGTCTCAAGCAGAGAAAATTATTGCTGCAGAGCAGGCAGGCTTCTGAGCAGGAAGGAGTACCACAGAACAAATCTTCTATCTCCGACTTCTTTGTGAGAAATACCTTCAGCATCAGCAGACTCTATGCCACGTCTTTATAGATTTAAAAAAAGTCTTTGATTGGGTATGGCATGCGGCCTTATGAGCAACTATGAGGAAGTACATCAGCTCCAACCTGGTGCAGGTTGTTGAGCACCTCTATGACAAAGCCACCAGTGCTGTCCTCATTAATGGCAGCAGAGGAGACTGGTTCCAAACAACAGTTGGAGTCAGACAGGGATGTATACTGTCCCCTACACTCTTCAACATTTTCCTGAAAAGGATCATGGAGAATGCCTTGCATGACCACAAGAGCACTGTCAGCATCACAGGAAGAACAGTCACTAACCTTCGCTTCGCAGATGCTATTGATGGCTTAGCAAGAGATAAAAAAGAACTGGTTGACTTGGTTGAGCGCCTCAACACAAACTCCACAGGATATGGTATGGAGATTAGCGCCGAAAAAAAAAAGAAGAATGATGACAAACAACACCAATGGCATTAGTGCAGAAATTAAGATCAGTGGACAGAACTTTGAAAGAGTCACAATACAAAACTATATGGTTTCAACAAATATATGTGTATATAGATAAAAGCATTAAAATATATTACATAATACTAGTTTGCTATTGACAGGTGTTATTAAAACAGAAGCACTCCCACATAATACCTTTTGTTACTTTCACATTCAACTGCAGTTCATCATTGTTCATTGTGCAGTTCAGGTTCGTTACACCTTTACTCACATGAAATCAATTAAACGCATCACCTTGGACGACTGCAGTTGTAAACAATTAACTGTTTAAACATGAATAAGTACAGAATTATGTTCTTAAAAATATCAAGCATGCAATAAAAGATTCTATTTTAACAGTTAATATCCAGCATGTAATAAAAGATTATATTTTAACAGATACAGTCAAACCCACTTATCTCGAGAACCCGTGTATGTCGAGCACTTTGTTCGGTCCCGAAAAAATCCTTCTTTGTTATGCTAATTTTTCCCCGCTTATCTCGACCCCTGTTAAGCCGATAACCCGGTTATGTCGGGCATAAGTTTCGGTCCGAAGCAACATGTGGACCCGCTTAATTCGACGAAATGCAACTTTTAATGTCCATCTCAGAAATTTTACAAGAAATGATCCGGCGTTTCGGCTATTACCGGTACCTCGTACAGGCAAGGATG
>JAECUM010038575.1:0-31537 GCA_016617855.1 Megalonaias nervosa
TCTTATTCCTGGCTTCTTGTGCGTCGCCGACTTGGTCGCAGTCGCCGACTGGGTCGCAAGCTTGTCGCAGTCTTGGTCGCCGACTTTGTCGCAGTCGCCGATAGAGTTGCCGACTGGTCGCAGTCTTGGTCGCCGACTGGGTCGCCGACATATCGCAGTCTCGGTCACAGTCACCATCTGGGTCACAAACTTGACTCAGTCTTTATCGCCTACTTGGTCGCAGTCGCCGACTGTGTCGCCGACTTGTCGCAGGGTCGCCGACTGGTCTCAGTCTTGGTCGCTGACTGGGCCGCAGGGTCGCCGACTGGGTAGCAGGGTCGCCGACTAGGTTTCCAACTTGTCGCAGGGTCGCTGACTGGTCGCCGTCTTGTCGCCGACTGGTCGCAGACTTGTCGCAGTCTTGGTCACAGACATGGTCGCAGTCGCCGACTGTGTCGCAGGCTTGTCGCAAGGTTGCTGATTGGTCCCCCTCTGGTCGCCGACTTGGTCGCAGAGTCACCGACAGGGTCGCCGACTTGTGGCAGTGTCGCTTCGTTATTCGAGCGAGATCAACAGTGAGAGACGACAGTGCGAAATGATGAAAGAAGAGCTATCCTCAGTCAAAAACGTGTATTACCACAAGACCTCTGTGTTTCTTGGACGAGCCTTGTAGCCGGGCTTTTGGTCGACGAAAGACCTTGTTCCTATTATTTTCCGATTCCCTAACCTGGCTTTCTCCTGTCCAACCAAATACGACGACGTGTGCTTGCTCTGGCGGGGTGGTTATACTGCTACACTGCAGGGGACGTCTTTTCTCTATACCGCTTCCTAACACACCACCATAGCAGCCACAGTTGTCCCCCATATATATATATATATATATATATATATATATATATATATATATATATATATATATATATATATATATATATATACACACACACACACAAACCCAGGCGGAATCACGTGACCCAAAACTAAGAAAAGCTCCAGTTTTTGAATCAATGATAGGAATGACAAAATGTGAAATGAAAAGTACCAGTTTCTGAATCAATAATAGGAATGGCAAAATGTGAAATAAAAAGTAACAGTTTCTAAATCAATTATAGGAATGGCAAAATGTGAAATACAAAGCAATAGTTTTTTAATCGATGATAGGAATAGCAAAATATGAAATAAAAAGGAGTAGTTTCTGAATCAATGAAAAAATATCAAAAGGTGAAACAAATCTGAAATCATTCATACATTTGAAAGGATCGAACAAATGTTACAAAGTGATGTGAACAAAGTGCTTCTTTTACACATTGATCCTGTTGACATGTTGAGAACACCTGAAGACATTTCATTAGCCAGAAAGTAGTCTCTGGATATTATCAACCTTTATAAAATGACCCACAAAGAAAATTATTTTGGACATTTATACTACGCCTGTGAATGTACAGTTGCCAACACAATCTATTTTGTTACCTAGCACACTTTGGAACACCTAAATTTAAAATCGGTGAAACAGAATTTCGAAAACACAATTTTTTAAATAGGTTACATTCCCGATTTTGCCGATAGCATATTTAAATCATGCAAGAAATATTAGGTGATCCAGGCGTTTAAAGATTTTGAAAAAGTGAAGATAAGTGATAAATTGGGCATATTATAGGAAATGTTGTCACGGTCACCTATCTAAAGTGAAGGAAATTGTGAAGACAAAGAAATAAAATGATCAGAAAATCGCGTATTTCTGTTCATTGGAAAGAATGTAATGAATTCTTAAACAGTTTGGAAAGAGTTTAAAAATATAGCAGTCAATTATTTAATATTACATCTCCGTTAAAAAAAGATGTGCAATTACACCACTCCTACAAGGACGACTAAAGAAGAGTACGAAAGTAAAGGTATTATCGATTTGAAAGGAAACGATGCTTCACAACGTGAAAGATGTGAAAGAAAAACGTTAGAACATGACAGAGATAAACATGTACTGCATTTAAATTAACATTCATTATACAACCAGAGAGTGTATATAAAGTGTATCCCCCAAAATCACTAGTAAATAACAATGGCATGCATACATAGCGTGATAAGGAGATTTTAACGTTGGGAGCTTTCCAGTGGGGTAATAATGAGATCGCTAAAGAAATTTAAAATAGATAACATTAAGAAATATGAAGCTGATCCCAACTGCATATTAAATGACTGAAAACAGATGCTGTGTTAATGATTACAAGATATATTTTGTAATGCATCAGCAGAATAACGAGTAATGAAAATCTCAGCAATTTTGATTCAGTCACGAGGACATTTAAGCTTTCATTGAATTTTCCGTTCCACCAGTAACAATACATTTGTTTTGGACATTTTATTACTATGTAACATTATTATCACATCTAAAAAAAAGTTCTGGTACAGAGGATTACCACAAAATTAACTGAAATCAGGCGATATGGGACGAGATTTTATGCGGCATAGCGGAAGCAGAAGCCAGTTTCATTTGGCACAGTAATTACATAAAACAAATACATGGTACAATTAGGGCAGAGAAAAAGTGTGCTAGAGTTGCAATAAGCTCTAACATGTTATCAAATCAATTAAATAAATGATGGACTGAATGGAAAAGAAATACAAGGTACCAAAGATGTAAGGCATGCATAGAATTAGCACGTTTAACATTATATTACAATGGAGTAGATAACGATATTGAGGTGAACAATCGACAAAGAATTGAATGGAACTTGCACAAGAAATACAAGTTTCCCTTAAATTAAAAACTAAATAATGGACGATAGACCTACTGTTTTATTTATAGAGAAACAGGATGTTAGCATACAATTCGGGAAACATATTCCGTTGAGTCGGCTGCCTAGTCACATTGGCAAAAGTGATCATGAAAGGGCAGATAATGCAGACAAAACTTCCGCAGCCATCTGCTTCCGAATGGAAAATTTGATATACAGATTTCCACTATTGTATAAACATGACTTTTTATTATTCGTGGCAAAATATGTACAATAAAACCTCCACAAAAGACCTACGAACATCAAACACACCAGTAGAGAGTGGCAACCCTGTACACTCAAGCTCGAAGAGCTGAGGTGGCATGGGGCCGATCGCATATCTGACTCGCATATAAGTCCTAACAGGCATATACCGACCAGAATATAAACCCTGGCAATAAAACATATTTTTTGTCGTGTTTTTCGATTTCCACCTTGATAGACAGAGGAATTTTGATATTATCTTATTCAAGAAACAATATGAGGACGTACAACCAAAACAATATTCGCCTTTTGAAGAGAATGCTGTTTATACAACAAATTTTAATCATGTTTTAAGAATCTTACATGTGTTACTTTTAGTGGCTATTTTATACACATGTTGCAAAATTTTAAAATCTCATTGTTTTACGTTTTATCTAGATGTACTCAATATTGCATAATTTTTGAATGGGCTATCTTCCAAATGTTTCGTGCAATTCAAATTTACATTTTCGAACTTAACCTTTTGCTGAAACTACATAGCCACCTTTTGTTGAGGTGTAGTAAAAGACCCTTACGTACATTTATGTTTGGACGGTGTCTCAGACTTTGATAAAATGAACGAAATAATGAATATCAGATTCGAAATCACTGTCAAACCGTACTTCTTATCTTTGTCCTCCATTTCAGCTTGATGTCCTCTCCCCCAGACTTACTATACATACATAAAGATGTATCAACCGAATTTAACGAGATACAGATATATTATATGAACCTCATTTCTTCATAAAACTGATAAACATTCTAGAAGACTCACTCTGCCAACAGGTGCAGTGGCATGAGATGTTATAATAACAATAATAATAATAATAAGAAGAAGAAGAAGAAGAAGAAGAAGAAGAATGTGGACAGCGCCTGATCTTTAGAAGCTCTATGCGCTTTATTATGTAAGATAACACTTAAAACATATACTTCAAAAAGATTAGAAACACAAACACCATGAAATTACAAAACAAAAATATCCTGACGATAATCAAGGAAATAAATATTAATAAGTCTTTACGTCTGTTCTTGTAGTCGAAACAGGCGCATTTTAAGAGCACTCTAGAAAGAGATCACTGTCTTTGTGTCGAAGATCAATGGACAATTCTTTCCAAGTATCTTGGCCCTGGTATGTCAAAGAACGTTGTCCGTATGATTTAGTTTTCATAGTGAGAATAAATGAGAACACGATTGTCGGAAGAAGAGAGTAAGTTTCTAGATAGGGGTGAGTGTAAGGAATGAAGAGAAAAGGGCCGATAACAGAATCGTGGGGAACGTCAAAACATAGATCAACTGGGCTGAAAGGCTTTTCCATTTAGCGACACAATTTTTGTCCTGTTGACTAAATAGAACTTGAACCACAGTAAGACTGTATTGTGAACACGAAATACATGCTGGAGACGGTGAAGTAATACATCATGGTCTATTGTGTCATATTTTGCAGACATAATTAGCATAATTGTACTGCACGGGTGACAGTGTCTGGTTGTGGGATTTCATACTCGCATACGACAGACAATAATGATCCAGAATTGTCTTATAAGTTTACGGATTTCACATTTCCTTTCCTATAGGAAAACCGTTTTCTAAATTTGCTTTTCCAGTACCTGGTGTGCAGCTTTTTCATGCACACAATGCTAATATAGATCTGAAGCAATTAAAACTCGGTCTGTAACAATATTAGCATTCTTCCAAAGTACGGCTGGAGATATATCATGGAGAAAGAGTATCAATATTATGCCATGGTAGGACTTACTGTATTCCGATAGCATTGGAATTAGTGAGCAATAAGAGAGACCAGATTGAGTTAATATATCTAGTGATCTGAGTTGAAAAAGTAGAACGATTTTCACAAGCAGATAATTACTGCGGATGATAAGGTATTGTGAAAGTGACGGTATTGCATGACTGAATCAAAATATCAAGGGACATGCCATTTTCATTTTAGGGGCACAAGTTAAAAACAGAACATTTATTACAATATATTTTCACAGTGTCATATACTGCTCAAAAGTTAATAGAGAAATCTATTAGGTCAATAAAGATACACACAGATGGCAACATTGCGACAATATTTCATCAATACGTTACAGTATTATCCATGAGAGTATGCCTGTAGTCAAGGGTATGTCAGCATAATGCTGGCAATAAAAAACCGATTAAATGGTAAATTATACCTGGCCAGTGATAAGGATGTTAACGCTGTATGTCTATTACCGTTTGTCACACTGCATGTCTGTTACTGGATGATGGGCTGTATATCTGTTACCGTGTGACACGCTATATGTGTGATACCGTGTGACACTTTCTATATTTGTTCTAGTGTGACACGCTGTATATCTGTTACCGCGTGCCTTGGCTATGAAAATTAGTATTATTGATGGACACTGAAATAATAATCTGGAAATTCAAATGTTGTTCAAGTCTATCATTAATACCGATGCAATGAAACCAAGATTAGTCTTGATGTTCGTAAAAAATTTTGACAGTAAAACAGGGAAAGTAAAAAAAAAGGACAAACAGAGGAAAACGTTCGAAGTGAAAAATAATATAACGACGAGGTTTCTACGATGACGAATGCAATTTAAAAACCTTACAATGGAATATTGGCAGTAAGACAAGAAAATAATTTATAATAATACTAATATTCGCTGGAACTGCTGACGTTTCCTTTTTTGAAATAGTTTTCAAGACATGGACAAAGTCTGACAATGCATTGCATGTGGGCGAAAAACACCGTGCTGTTCATATGAGCTTCGGGCAAACACGCTCTTTGCTTACACCTTTGATTAACAATAAAGACAATAGACCCCGTAATGTCAAAAGAAGCAATATTACATGAGTAGTTACAATAACCCACCAACCACCAACCCCCAACCCTCAACTTAATCAGAGCTACCAATTAGCCAGCTATTCAGACCGCTGTGGTAATAATACCGTGTACTGCTTTGCTGCTTTCGTCGCTCCGTGCATCTTAGAGATTTAGTCATACACTGGTCCTTACCTCTCCACTTCCTAATTAATACCAATATCGTCAGACATAGGAAATATTTAACGGATATAATTCCATTTTAGTCTCAACAGGAAATTATGGAAATGTTACTGTCGAAGGGAGCTGTAATGCAAATATCAGCCACCAGTCACTGTAATGACACTTACGTCGCATCTGAAGATTGACTTTTCTCGTACGTCCAAAACGATAAACCACCTAGGTTTATTTTTAACTAAAAAATCAGATATTTTCCTGCTAAAATATGTCCCGCTTTGATGTAGAGAGTTTTTCAATTGCAACTGAAACATCGGTATCTTTACAACAAATAGATTTAATACTTTTAACCTTGCAAAGCATATATTAAAAATTACCCAGCTGCTTCTTTTAGTTATTGTATAGTATATTTATTGTCTTTTCCAGCGATGTGAAAATGTTTTATAACGTATCAATCAATGCTTTTAGTATGGGTTCCATTAATGTTTTCATTTCAGATGTCCTGAATTGCCACGGTTTTATATTTTTCATTCCGTTTTTCCAATTCTAAATATGCACAATTTTAATATCCTTGCAGCAGTTTAAACATACATGTGCAAATCGGAAGCGGCGACTTAATTCCTAAAGGAATTCAAAATAACAGCATTGCTATGGCTGTTTGTGCAGGGAACTATTTATAATATGATAGGCCCTATAGGTTTTCCCATGAAGAACAACATGATACAGAAGTAATATCGACCAGCAATTGAACCAGATAAAATCTCGAGATATAAAGTAAATCTGTAGCCTCCTGGCTAAATTACTCCGATATTCCGATGCCTCTCCATTTCTAAAAGCAATTTTTGCAACGTGCGACACTGCAAGGAGTAACGTTTCAACCGTAGTACAATAGCAACAGGATGCATCTGGATTATTTAAAAACATTATTCATCCTATTGTTATTTAATTTTAAACCACAAAAAAATTGCTTGCTGAATAATTTAATATTTTTGTTATTTAAGACCTAAATGTGAATCAGGATTGCATTTAACTTTTGTTAAATTTGTTTTGTTTTTTGTTATAAAAGAAAAAGGAACAGTACAAAGCATACATGTTCCTTCTTGTATACATACTTATGACCTAAGGGTCAGAGGTCTTTTTCCAAGTGCAACGTTTAGTCTAGTTTTGTCGCTTCTTGTTCCTATTTTTGTTTAGGATTAAAATCTTTAAGCAAATCAACAAGCTACACTGGCATTTAATGAGTTAAAAACCGTTCCAAATAAAAAAGAAAATCAAAGACTTTTCATTGATTAGCATAAGTGATGATGTCGAGGATAAAACATTCATTCCTGTAACGATATTAATACTAAAGGTTTCGGTTTCTCTGTACATTTATCACCACGACTTCCGACGTATCAACATGAACTGATAAAATTACCTGCAAGGAACGTCGTTAGTATTTAGAGAGGTTACCAGGTCGACTTCTTTGCCAGTTAGGTAGAACAAGAAAATCATCGTAAGTGAAGAATAGTACGAACAATATTTATAATTAATAAAACGATGGAGGAATAGTGATGAACTCTTGGAAAAGGCCACATTTACATGAACGTAGGCAAATTGATATCTAAAATAAAAAAAATGTTCGCTAAAAAGTATTCAGTCGTGACAGAAAGCTGCCATTCCACGACTTTTGGGTATGGGCTCTTTAACATAGCGAGAAATAAAGGATTAATATAAATAGAAACTAACAGAAAAAAGTAAGAATGTCTTTAGAGTACAAGTCACATGCACAACAGTTGCACAAGAATGAAAGAGAGCCAGAATCTGAATCACAGAGAACCAGACATTTAAATAATTGTCATGAAAGGCATATCTTCGCAATGGAGAGAGAGAGAGAGAGAGAGAGAGAGAGAGAGAGAGAGAGAGAGCATGAATCATTTTTTATTAACTGAACACAAACTGTCATGATTTTAAATGTTCCGTTACAACACCACATGCCCTAGGCTATGGAACATTACCTTAGTCACACACACACACACACACACACACACACACACACACACACACACACACACACACACACACACTTGCACACACACAGTTACACACACTCACAAATATTTTACACAAAGAACCACTTATTTACAAACCTCAAGGTGTTCTAAACTGCCTGTTTGTTTCTTTGATATGAAAGTAAAGAAGAACTAAAAAATCAAAGCAAATGATTATAAATAGGTCAACTTTTTCTGAGACTCACCACTATTGTTAATCAATTTGGAGACTTATTTTTCCAGCCTTTTGTATGATACACTACAATTTTTTTAATAGGTGATGTTTGGGAATTCTGATGCACACCATGATTTACATATAAATATTTTGCACGCAAACTTAGAAAGTTGACAAGATCATCAGAGTTCTTATTTCCTATAAAGACGTCTTTTCGTTTAATTTTAAAATTTGGTTCGTACATTTGGATTCAGTCCAAAAATAATTTCCATAAATGATCTGTAACTGAACAGTCACAGAATATATGCTCCATTGTTTCTATCCCTTCATTACAAAAGGTATATTTTTCATTATCACTTAAATTAATCTTTTTCAAAAATTGTTTTTTTTAGCATCATTTCTGTGCAGAAATCTAAAATTAAATCTATCAGTTTGTGTCTTTTGTGCAAAAAGACGCCGAAACAAAAGTGTGTGTGTGTGTGTGTGTGTGTGTGTGTGTGTGTGTGTGTGTGATTTGGATTTTTAACGTAGCTTTAACAGTTTTGGTAATATAACTACGATGTCTGCAATGTAGCAGTTTATAGTGACATCTGGCACAGGGGTATCATGTTGCAGGCATGTAGCATGATGTTCCACCCAGTCACATTATCCTGACACCGGACCGACCAGTCCTCACACTAATCTCGTTAATCTGAGCGCCAAGCGAGGCAGCTGCTAGTACCATATTTATAAGTCTTTGGTATGACTCGAGGGGGGTGGGGGGTGGGGGTGGGTTGAACACGCTACCTCCAACATCCGAGGTGGACGCTTCAACCTCTTAGGCCACCGGAATGGTTTTCCAAAACAAACGAGTTTTTCCATTCATTGGTATCAACTGCACACACATAGCTGCCTGGACTAAGTTTCATGTTTACCATTAGAGCTTTGTGCCTTGGTTCTTTTCAAATTTTTATTAATAAATATATTCTTTGCTCTTACACTAAGGAGCGAAGTTTTGTAGAGTATTACATGGAAACTGTTTCCACTTTCAAAATAAAATATTTTCTTTTTTAAACTTCACTGATATCTTTGCGATTAGAGCAAGTACTGTATACAATTATTAGTTTGTATTGTTTTATTTCATCAAAACTTAAGAGATATCCTTGTGCATCTAAACTCTTAAAGGTGTTTAATAAGAACAACACCGTTTATTCTCCACCTTGAATATGATTTAAAATTGTCTATAGGTAATAAATTAAGGATATATTGAGACAAGTATTCCTGAACAGTCGATGGATCATTTTTCTATTGTGATAAAGAACAAATAAAACCATGATAAAAGTTATTTTTAATTGTTTTACAGAGTTCGTTTCATTTAGTTTTTTTCCTAGTTTTAATAACAGTATACCTTCAAAATTTCCAGATATTTCTTCCGAATCCAGTTACTATTCTATGAATCGTGAGTATACAAAAGAAATTTCAAAGTGAACTTCAGATGACCACTTTTACTTTGCTTTCCTAATCATTCAAGCATAGTTGATGTGAATACAATTGATATATAGTTGACCAATTAATATAAAATGTAGCTAATGATGAAACTAGCTCGCGAAACTAGATAGGTGAAATTCAGTAGAAAAGTTACAAATTATGTTAACAAACGTAAATATTGACTGTGAATAAACAAATACCTTGTAGACATCCAGAAGAAGGAACCCAATAACAAAAGTGCAGAACTTGTGGATTATACCCATGATGGTTGCTCATCAGTTTACTAAAGTTATAGTAGTTTTCTGGTCTACTGCTATATATTAGGTTCATGGCGTCAAAACAATATGCCCTCCAGCGAGTGTGCATGACTAAGTTTAATATATATAAATATATTGCGATTTAATCTCAGGTATACCGTAAAATGCCTAAAATGCAGCATGTTGTTAGACTGTTGTCCGAACAAGCACCAAACACAGGAATCAAGTCACCTATTTATTTTTCTTTTTAAGGACTGTTATTTTAGGGGAAGTAATTACGAAATGAACCAGTATTTGATCGGTTGTTGCTTTATTACAATGTGGGCAACATGTTGAAAATATGCCAAAATTATGAACGAAATGATTGAAAATAATTGCGATAATTTCGGCCTTTCTTGATTTATTGGACGCAAAAATTGAGCTGGTGTCAATATGACATTATCAGAACAGAACGCGCTTTTATTTTTATTTTAATATCAGACCACACGAAGGTAGCATATGCGAAAAGCAAACTTCGTACCAATAGTGACAAATTGTGTTTTGAATATATTGAATACGAAGTACAATGTACTCTTTCGGCTGCAAACAGAAATGTTTATTTGCAAGAAACAAGAATTAAGAGAAATTTACCATTCCTTGTTTATATCGATATTCCTGAATTCTAACCTTTTCAACTTTTCAATCTGAGTGTACATTGCTGATCGATCGATAGCAAATTCATAACAAAGCAATTAAATATTGCCTATTTATAACATAATGTTGTTGTTTTTTTATGAGGCAATAATGCATCCAAACGTCCATATTTTATCATATTTTCAATAGGGAAAGATACATCACTAACCTGAACGAGGATGCTTACACATATACCAAGTGAAACATAATTATAAGTAGTTTCCTATCATATAAGGCATATCTAGCTAATTGATAACAAAATCACCAGCAATAAATGACCTGTATAGACAAATATAATGTCTCTGAACCCATTTGATATTCCCATTATTGTACCATCAAGTACGCAAATTTCTTTATTATGATTTTAAAAGTTTTGATAATTTTACCAATTTAGAACAATTTCCTGTTGAAAGCAGTTTAAGTTTGCCACCATTTAGTTTTATGTAAAAATAAGGTTTCCAAAGCCCAGTTCTTTCATTAAATGAAATGGTGGACAGATAAACAAATTTCTTTTTTTTTTTTGAACAACGTTGTTTTTTCATGACTTTAAATAATTTCCTATTGTTAGAAGAACTAAAAAGACACACGGGTTCATACATTGATCACATATTGAAACAGCAGTTTCTCCAAGTTTCAAGGATCCGTTTTACGTCTACCAAATGTCATGTCATCTGTGTAAATTTAATATTAAGTTTCCATAGTTTAACGCACTAGTAGAAAGCGTTAAGATTGTATTAGAAAGAGTTAACATCAGTCCCGAATAACACCGTGTCGTCTGCATGCAACAAAAACTACGATTTTGAGATATGCTGAACCTACACAAACTACTATTTATGTTGATTTTATAGCAATAAAGATTCCACATCGTTAAGAAAAGATACAAATAATACCGGTAAGAGATTTACCTCTTGCCTAACCCAACAAAAACCTTGGGAAAAAGACTCATCTCCGGCAAACAGAATATATATATATATATATATATATATATATATATAACACTATAACTGCTAACATATATATATATATATATATATGCTGCTATATATATATATATATATATATATATATATATAGATATATATATATGCACATACACACACAGACAGAGAGATTTCGATATTTTTTCTGCATAGCGCCATCTATCGTGTACCTATCTTATATAAAGTACCATAAATTGCTAGTTCTGCATCACCAGTTGACTTCGTTAAAATCTCGGGATTGCTGACTAGTACACAATTTTAAATTTAAACCCGTGAATATATATCTGTTTCCAAATAATGGCCGTATACCATATTCTCAAATGGAACCTATATCTTCTTAAAATCGCAATCAATGTAATAAGTCGGTTAACCAGTTTGTCGTCAGATAAAGTCCAATGGAATTATGCAAGAGTTAGATCACATGCTTACCGTATTTGTCAAGAACAATAGATCGAATCTGTGGTAGCAAGTAAGAGTCAAAATGTGAGGTATGAACTGTTGTTTTCTGTTGGCTTTAGCAACTGAGAGGTGGTGACTTTAAAACTTTGCTGTACACGATTATTACTTTTCACTGGAACACTTGGAGTTGTTTGAATAGTCCGAGATCATTATGTACTTTAATGTTCTTGCTGGTGGTCCATTCTCAGCCACACCCTTGGCGCCACTCTTCCCGTAACAGGTGGATACATATGCATTTCTTTAACTCTCTATGACAAGTTTCTTTTGGATGGCACAGGTAGCAGAATATGTGTCGGTATTACAACGATATCAGAGTAACTCCTCTTTCTTATCGATCGTTTCCCGCGGTGATCAGATTTAAAATGGAAATTATATTAATTTTAATATAGAGCAAAGAACAGTAAATAGACATATGTAATATCTTGAAGGTCGGTGTTTTTATTTATTTATTCGCGATCGCAAACTTAAAGTCGATGTGTGTTTGTGTGTTTTTAATCTATATCGTGTGTTTAACATTTGTCCATGATTGAAAGTTGTATGGTTATTCGTAAACAGCATGTTGTTTACACAGCATTGGAATTCAAGGCCAGTCTTATTTACGATTGGAATGGAGTTTTATTTTGGATTGTTTCATGATGTAGGTGAAGTGAAAGTGTGTATAAATTGGGATTTGATAAGAAATAATTAATTCATGTTTTAGATCATTCTGTAGGTATCCATTTGTGACGAGTGTGTACATTTGTCTTGTTGAAATCAGATATAATTCGAAAGGATTTATTTATTTAAGATAATTATTAGAATTACTAAAGTGCTCATTGACTTTTGGATTAATACACTGTTTCGAAGTTATGTTGTTGTTGCTGTTATTGTCATTGTAGGGTTTAACGCCATTTTTCAGCACAAGATAGGCTATACATGGCGGCCATTATAAATGGTGGAGGAAGAACCCGGGAAAACCACAGAAAGAACCACCGAACCACGAGAAGCTACTGGCAAGCTTTCTCACATACCCACAGTGACCGAACCCGAGACTCGAACCCAAGCAGTTTAATGCTTGTGAATATATTCAAAACATTCAGGATTTCATTATTGTGTTATCCGGACATTCAATACTATTTGAATTCATTTGGAACATTCTATAATTTTGAACTTGTGACAGGACATTTAGGATTACTTGGAAATTAATTGACAACATTGTAAGAGTCTTTTGAATTTTGATTTGGTTTTGCAGGAAACGAAATTGCTTGTTGATTTAATTTAAATTGTTGGTGTCACTTTCTTCGTCCTTACCGTCACATGTTTCAAGAGGTAGAGTGGGAACTATATATATATATATATATATATATATATATATATATATATATATATATATATATATATATATATATATATATATATATATATATATATATATATATATATATATATATATATATATATATTCTTAATCAAAAATGGTGATTTGTATTCCCTGAGGGAGTCAGCAAATCATCGCACATTAGGTACTATTGAAAAGAATTCATGGTATTTGATTCAGAGGAAGGATGGTGGAGTTTTATTTTGATATTATCTTTGATTTCATGGTGTCTATCTAATAACTATTACGTTTACCATTATTTCCCTAAAATAAGACTGCTACTTTTCTAGTCTTCTTAATTACGATAATGCAACAACAATTTGTAAATCAAATGATGCTTTGCTTTGAAGTTGGCCAATTACTTCAGGCTAAAGCACTGAACCTAGTATGTCTGAGGTGCTGATTGAATATTTCTAATTATAATATTTTGGTGGTACTTGGGGAATAAAACTATATCGTAACCATGATGAACCTGTACGATCGAACTGCGGAAACTGCATATCGAAATTCTCATAAGAGCTTAGCAATAATATTATTTTTATTAAAAGGCATATACTTTTATCTGGGAATTTAAAGATATATTTTTATATCTGTTTCTATGTAATTGATCTGAAAGATGTAGTTTTTGCACACTTGTAAACGTTACTTTGTGTCCAGGAATTCACAAAGTTATTACTGTTACCAAAACACGATTATCTGTTCGAAGACCTAACAAAAGAAAATGTGTTGTAAGCGGTTTCGTTTTGGTGTAATAAACGTGTTGGGTTGCAATGCAGTGTAAACAGTAATTTTAAAAGTGTAAGAACTAAATTCGCCCCGCTCCCCCCCCGCCCCCCCCCCCCCATTCTCTGTGCGTTAATCGTTTATCATCGATTATTTTGTAAAGAAATCATAATCCAATGCATGAATCCTTAGTTTTATTTACAAATCTTCCATTACGTTGATTAAAGGTCGCTCTATTAACAAAGTGTATTATTAGGACTCTATGGTCGTAAAACAAGTAATATTAAAAAGTAATATTAAATAGTGAGAAGCAACAAGCCTTGTTAAATTCAACAATTAATTTATTTCCCTAGAATATGAAATGAACATGGTAAGAAAAGAACTTACGGTATTGCGAATTAAAATCGCAAAAAAATCTTAGAATAACAGAAAACACAAATCCTAATGATTAAAGTGCTGAATAAACTTTAGTGGAAATCCAATTTAAATCCAACGCTGGAAGTGTTGATGTGCCTGTGGTGGCCCGTTTGGTAGTGATGTGCCAACAGTCTTTTGTCGAACCACAATCCAAGAATATATCCTTATTTTTTAAATTTCACCATAAATTCAAGTCTCTATTTCATGAATGTAATCGATGAGCTCTTTCTATTTCAAGTGAATAAATAATTTGAATAAATAAAATTCCAGCCCAAAATGAACTGCTGGATACAACAATAGTTCAATTGATTCTGCTGAGATCTTAAAGCACGAATAATCAATTTCTAGAAGAAAAAAAATTATGTAGTCCGCTACCTGACCTCAGATCACAATGAGCATTTTCTATTTAAAAAAAAAAAACTGTTACCTAATGGAAAGTTTCCTTCTGGAAGGCTCTAAATGTTATTTATAATTAGAAGTCTACTTCTAAAAGTATAATATAAAATGTAGTAAACAACAGGTAGAACCGGCATTTTGATAGGGAATTTCCAACGTTTTAGACTCAGACTGAGATAAACATGTTTACTACAAAACCAAAATCAAATGTTCAGGTCAAGTTGAAAATCGATTGATTTTTCGATAAGGTCAAGTGTAAAATAAAAAAAGTCCAAAATACAATTATCTATAGGATACAATGTAAATTAAAAAAAAAACAAAAACAAAAAGCTAACAAACAAAGAATACAAATTAAATATATATTACATTGCGGAGGCAAATACTCAAAATTTGGCTCGCTTTCATAGGATACGTAATTTTAGAAAGGAGAGGTTGGCTGGAAAACTCTCATATAAATTGACAGCACTTTGTCCATTGTATGGAAAACTTAACTGCAATGCAATATTTATCGTGTTACCAACAATAACTCTCAGAGGAACTTTGTATCATTTTTATTTTGGAAAGAAACTTTCATGAAAATACTTTATGCAATTTTTGTCTAGTATAAGTAGTTTGCAGAATTTACAGATAGTATGTAGGTGTTCTTTAATCCATTACAATTACAGTTCTTTGTATTTATTTTTTTATAGAAAATCTGCATGTACGGTTTGTAGCATGCTACCTAGACCATTACGTATGTGCCAGCACTAAAATGTGACTATTCCATGAGATTAAAACTGAAGGGAACAACGAATTCCATTCTGCATTGGTATATTCGTTGTGTTCTTAAATCCATTACAATTTTAGTTTGCTTTTTTCGAAAATATCTACGTGTACAGTTAGTAACATGTCACCTGAACCGGTATTTATGTGCCAGCACCAATAAGTGACTAATCCATGAGATAAACTCTGAAGGAGACAACGAATTGCAGTCTGCACTGGTGTATCCGTTTCGGGGATAATTGTGCAGTAACCCATGTATAATATGACATACCTTAAAGGTCTTTAACGTGATATAATAGGTACAATAGAAATTTGAAATAGAGTCAATTTTAAACAAGAAACTTATTCATTTTGTATAGAGACTCAGGAAACATCCTAAATCAATAAATTCTGTCTTCTCAATTATGCTCAAATCCACACATGAAATGAAATATATACTGATCTCCAACGCTATACTCTTCTGCTACGTTTACATTCAGATGCAGATGTGAATTACTCTTTTATATCGTTTTTGTTCCCTATTATTAGCTTTAATTCATATTAGTATGTTTATGTGTTGTGCAGTTTGTCTTCATAGGACATTACAACAGAATCAATGTATCGGTCAAGTGTACATGAATATATGCCGTGATAGTGATACACTTTTTATTTCAATGAAAGAATGCGAAAGATTTTTTTTCTCGAAATAATGAAACTAAATATTCTAATTGATTGTGATTTTATTATACATACTGTATTTAAATATAGTATATGAGTGCACAAGTTACTTTGATTGCATATATATATATATATATAACTATATATATATATATATATATATATATATATATATATATATATATATATATATATATATATATATATATAACCGACTCTTCGACAGTTAGTCTAACTGGGGCACAATCTAGAAAAGAAATAACAGATATTAAGACGACAGTGCGTGATAATGCTTTGTTCTATTTAAGATTTATCTTATTCTGAATCATGTGATTTTCACTATAATTTTATAGATATAACAACACTCGGGAATTTTACAAAAAAACCAAAGATATATTTTCTCAGTGAAGATATATAATGGCGTCTTAGTGAGGATCCGTATGCTGGGCGAATTTTCAATTTAGGTAGAAGATCCTTATTTCTACATAATTTAGACAAGGTAATCAACGTATAATCCTGATGTATTCCAAGTGACCAATTACGTGATTTGGCCATGGTAACATCCACCATCTGTAAGCAAGACTACGTCCAATACAATTTTGGGTAAAAGCTGTTTATCTCTTGGTATTTCGTCGCCGTATCATCTTTATTGTCGCCAAAACATAATTGCTGAAACAACTTTGTTTTCTTCTCTCTCTCTCTCTCTCTCTCTCTCTCTCTCTCTCTCTCTCTCTCTCTCTCTCTCTCTCTTTAAGTGTCAATACAATACTCGGTAAAAATCCACTTGACATCACTTAATCAATTGCCGATGGCGCGGAACCTGCTATTTATAACAGTGACGGGTCAACGTCTTACTGCCAGCATAGGCAACAGGCGGCGTTGGGTGACTGGCGATCTTGACCCACAACATACTCGGCCCATTCCGGAGGCTGCCCGTAACAAGGTAAGCTCTGTACAGATTTCGTCCATACAAATTTTATTTAGAAATCAACACTGTCAAGGTCGGCCAAATCAGAAACCGACCTATAACAATGCCGGCCGGTGACAGGTTCAATCCATATACGGTCGGCACACACCAAGCAACAATGTTAGTTTCTGCAAATGTGTGTAGTCGTTTTGTGATCTTATCCTTTTATCTTGTTGTAGCCGAATGAAGCGTAGTTGCGATCACTTCTTCAACTGATATAATGGATATAACAACATTTCTAAGATTACAACGTAGATAAATCAGATTTTCCTTTCAATTTGGACTGTCTGTTGACTGAACACTACTAACTCGTAGTCCTTATAGTTTAAATGATTCATATTTAAGGAATTGTTTTAAAAATGTGTTGCCATTTCGTGTAATAATTGTTTATTAATGAAGACATAAGATCACTTCCATTACTTTATAGGCTACTTCACAGGAACAGGAATGTATAGTATCAATGTGTGCACAAGTTTCATGCGCAATGAGAGGACATATTGTTTCGTTATCTCAATAGCCAGTATCCGATTTACGTATCATCCTACAATCAAGTTTCTGTACTTTGTCTGATTCACGACACCGACTCAAACAGAAAACGAAACTGAAACCCTCAAGATTTGGCTCGATGTGAAAAGCTGTTGATCTGTTCAGTTAATGTGATATTATGGGGAAACAAGTGTTTCCAAAATATTTTTCTTCTGAAAGCATGAGGCAAGGGCGAAACAAAACCTTACAATTTCAAAAGGCCGAGACTCGGTTGAATGAATTTGAACTATTCAAGAGCCACATGTTCGATGTGCTCAGATATGGTTGAAATTATGAGATAATACAAAGACCTTTTAAAGAGGAATATAAAGTAAATACATAAATAAATCATACATTTGAAATACAAAGTACCAGAATGCGTTGATAATTTACGTTTCAATCAGTATTCTCTATCATTGTTTTTACCATCGTTGATATGAAATTGCCAGCCGCATAACTTATATGTATCTCCATTTACAGAATAAATTAGCAATCAATCGGTGTAATCAATCAGATGGTGTTCCTAGGTTAATATAATAATTGTTTGCATCATCTGAGTATACCAAGGCACTTTAGGGAAGAAATTCAGCAAAATATGTCAAAATTCTGCTTTACCAAGCAATTTATCCAAGATCATTTTAAATTGCAAATTCATTGTAATTTTGGTTGGAATTACTACAAATGTAATTGCTATATTATTCACAATTCATTGTGGTATTTTATATTGATGAACGTCAATATCTTTGCACAAAATGATACAAATTGGCGGATAATCACACTGATTAGACATCCCATATGTGAATCTTCATAGTATTTTATAAGTATAATCGAAAGCTGTGCTGGGGGAGACTTTTATCAATTTACGTCGATCATGACCCATTACTTAAAAACACCACTGTAATCTCTATGTTATCGTCAACCGTTTTGGAAAGACCTTGACATATATATATATATATATATATATATATATATATATATATATATATATATATATATATATATATATAAAACAAGTTTGAAGCCTACAGCGTTTGAAAGTTGTTAGGTTGTAAGAAATTCAACGATCAAAACTCTAAAAAGAGATCAAAATAAGCCAACGACTGAATTTATGATCATGCAAAGATGAAATTTAACGTATATTTGGATGATGCAATATTAGAGCGCTTGATAGCTAACATGCGGTTCGAATGCATATTTTTGGACAAATATAAGTCATAACTCGCGAAACTTAGTCCAATTTATTGATCATTGAATTCATTTAATATGTGATTCCCTAAAGCTTTACATCAATTTAGGTGCAATCAAACATCAATAAATGCAAACAATGTCCAATTATTCGCAAGGCAATTGGTTGTCGATTGATGCAGATGAAGTGCCATTAACTGATGGAAATAAAACGTCAGTGGGGTCTAAATTTCTCTCCTTGGGCTGTATTATCAACATGTCCAGATCTGGATTTAATTTGGATTTCCACTAAAAAAAATTTCAGATTTTTAATATTTAAGTTTGATGCACACACACACACACACACACACACACACACACACACACACACACACACACACACACACACACACACACACACTTCATGTTCATGTGTGTGTGTGTGTGTGTGTGTGTGTGTGTGTGTGTGTGTGTGTGTGTGCGATTTAAAGAGACTATGGGATTCAATCAGACCCTACTTTTCCAGTAAGAACTACATTTTCCATTGAAAAGCTGGGAAAAAAGAGTCATTTAAGCAAAATAAACCACCCTCTTTAGAACACTCCTTGTAGAATATCTTACGATTCTCTCAAGGATACATCTAAATACATACATATTTATAGAAGGAGGTGGAGAAAAATAAAATAAAAAGACGAGTGGGTCAATGTCGTTGGGTGTCGCCATAAAGCACCATGAAACTGTTGTAAAACCTCTTTTTCCGGTTTAACAAAACTAAAATTTATGACGTTTGTTGCATTGAAAGTGAAGCCATTTGATGCATGGTTGAAACTGAAATATGACATATGTTTAGTATCGGACTGAATTTGTTTTTCGATGTTTGGTATTAATCGTTAGCCTGGAGTGAAACGCGATTGTGAAGTTGAAAGGCCGTATCTATGGACATATTTGTTGAGTAGCGTTGTGATGAGAAAATTATATATCAAGACATCAAGATATATCAAGATATCGATGAAGCATGTTTGGAGTTATCATGAAGAAGTACTCTCAATATATCCTGTGCGTATTTATTAACTTTAGTAAAGCATAAAATTGAATATGTTCATATGATGCTACTGGTGTCTGTATATATATATATATATATATATATATATATATATATATATATATATATATATATATATATATATATATATACACACACACACACACACACACACACACACACACACACACACGAATTGTTTTTCCTCAATTGCACGGCGAAGTGTAAGTAGATATCAAACTTTCGCCTGGAGTCAAACGCGGGCGTGGAGTTCAGATTGAACTTAAAAGGCCGTATAGATAGATGGTCATACTTAAAATTTATATTGCCTCGCGTTATGATACGAAAATAATTTATCAATTATGAAATGTTCTGTCATATGATTAAAACATTCAGATTACAAACAGGTCTATAGTTACTGCTAAGGATCGCAATCAGGCGGTGGATGAATATTTGCGCATTTAGTTCTTTTTCTAAAACATATCACAAACACACCCCTCCCCCATTCTTTCTCATATTTTCTGATCAATAGAATGTATTGCAATGCAAGCGTCAATCTGCACCTAAAAGAGTGTTAATGGCAAACTAGATGCGAGTAAAAGGGAAACTTATATGCAGCAATTACGTGGCGACAGACAAATCGTCATTGACTGTTATTATTCATGCAGGGCTCAGGAAGTAAGTCCCAGGTACTCGTCCCTAGGATGAGTAAGTAGCATGAGTTACCTGCCCTTGTTTTCATTATACTGAACACGGTACACTTCTCCACTACGCTTTTTACGCTAAAAAGCAACAAGTACCTGATGTAATTTAATTCTGAAATGGGTCACAATGTTGTGTTCTTACACATGGCTCCTTAAATAAACATGATAAAAGATAATGGTCAGTAATTTGAGAAATTTCAGTTGCACGTATAACCCTTGATTTCTTAGTGGTACTCGCGCTTATAGTGACACTTTTCAGTATTCTAGATGACGTAAATTTCCTTTTCAATGAGCTATCACGCAACTTTATGAGTTAGATATGGGAGAAGTAAGAGAAAATGTCAAATGTTTGTACTTTCGGTCGTGGACAATACTCATTTCGTATATAAAGTGGCCATATGTTTCTTAAGAAAATAAACTACATTGTTAAAGAAAGCATTGCCCCATGGCATGACACTGTATCAATACAGATTCAGTCTTGAAAATACCGCTGACCTGCGGCAACTGTAACACTGCCTGACCAGATTCCTAACATCAAAAAGGTCTGACGCATAAAGATGAGTGATAGTGTAATGAAAGGAAACCTTTCTTCACATCAAAGAGATCCCTAAATTATTGAAAACTGTCACCTTAACGCAAACACAATTTAAAAGTCGAGTGCTAAGTGTAAAATTGCAACAAAATATATGCATAATAATTTTCCATTTTACTATCAAGCTTGCATCATGTACCTGTTTAAAAAAACAAACAAGCGGTTTTCTTGGCAATATTTTCTAGAGCGACAACGATCAGTAAGATTAGACATGATATTTATAATCGACGCACGCCAAATGATAAGCGATGTTGAACTTCTCGTTTTAGACTCTACGTCTAATCGGTCCAGGGGCATATACATAGTAACGTTTTACTCGGCCCAGCCAATTTTTACCCATTCAGTACGAGTGCACAAATGCTATTTTACCCGGCCCAGCCAATTTTTACCCATTCAGGACGAGAGCACAAATGCTATTTTACTCGGCCCAGCCAATTTTTACCCATTCAGGACGAGTGCACAAATGCTTCTTTACTCGGTCCAGCCAATTTTTAGCCAGTCAGGACGAGTGCACAAATGCTATTCCTGAACCATAACTAATGCTTGAGTATGCTTGGTTCAAGTGAACGTTTTAATTTGACTTAAGTTGTTCATTAAGAGTCACTCTTCTGGAGAGAGTTACGACAATGTAAAGCTCTCTTTAAGTATGTGTTAAATTTCCATTGACATTAGAATGTATTAGGGCATGACGATTAGTCATGTAAGACTTTAAAAGAGAAGTACAGAAAGACTGATTTTATCATGGACAAATGATTATAATTGTATTAGTAAATTTTGCATTATGAATTAATGTTGTTTCAACAACCTTAGGGTGTGAGAAAAAAGAAGACAACGCCTAATAAATATCGCCGACATTAAATATACTACCGCAGCCCTATGGACCACTGTTTCAATGATACGTAATAATCTATATTGTTATTAATAAAATGTATGCTTGTAGTTGTCAAATCCTTAAATTTAAATATATCATTATGAAAGTAAAGCTCTCATGATTGTCTCTCTATTAAGCAAATTTGATTTCGTAAGCTTGTTATGATTGGTGATAAAGGAGGATAATTATTCATGAATCTCAAAGACTAAACTGACTTTTTCTTCAAAGTTTAACACTCTGTAACTGAAAGAAATGAAAACAACAAGTTTAATAAAATCAACAAATAATTTATTTCTCTAAGTTACAAAATGAAAATTTAAAAGACACAGTATTGTAAATTAAATCCAAAATAATCCTAATTGTCCTATTACAAGTCCAAAAGTACAGAATATTCGGAATGAACTTTAATAGTCTTAAATTTCCTGATGTACCAATAGTATTGAATGTTCTGATTTACCAGTGATGTAAGTTCGGTCTTTACCGTTAAAAATATGACGAAATATAAGTTTAAATTGACACATTCGTATTGCCAATCTCTAGTTGACTTTTTTAAAAAAAAATATGTTATCTCATTTCGCTGTAACACTTTTGAACCAAAACCCTAACATTCGTATTCTGCTATACTCTTACATTCTTGCAGGTATTCATTTAAAGGGAATTAGTAATCTATTATATGTGCTAATACTAATTGTAATAAGAAAAGCTGCATAATTATATATAGGGTATTTTAAAAGTTATCCAGTAAAAAGAATATAAATGAAAATAAGAAACATAAGCATTTTTCGTATTCGATATTGACACCTATGCTTCAGTGATCACCGAAGAGCAATATTGCTTTGTTAATATTTTGTTACGTTGTGCTTGCATTATCTAGTCAAAATAAAGCCTTCGTTAGTCCTGTACTTCGATGGTATTTATATTAGAAACATTTATTCCAGTAATTGAAAGGAAAAATATTGTTTAATAAAATCGTCGCTTGAAGCGTAATTGGGGTCACAACTAGGTATAAGAAAAGAAACTAAGTGTAAGCGGTATTCTATTTCATACAAAATGTGATGTGTTGATTACTACCCAAAATGAGATTAGAGGATTATTGTAATGGTGGCACAGCCAAAACTGTTTAAATCTGATGGAAAAAAAACCCAGAATTGTGTACATAAAGTATTAACTGACTGCACTGGCTTGGTGACGATTATTAAGTGTCGAGGCAATGAGAGCAAAATAAATTTCTCAAACCACATAATCGACAAAGGTTTATAAGGTGAAATGGATTTGAACATTTGCCATTCTGTTCGGCATGCAACAAGTGATGTAGCGCGGCTTCTAGAAGTAATAACTGGTTTCATATTTCTTACAGAATTTGTTCAGGCTGGAGGCTAGGCGTGTTTACATAAATATAAGGAACAACACGTTTAGTTAGTCGTGTGGAATGTATAACATTCCCTGCCCAGAAGGAAACAATGAACCGTAAGAAATGTGTTTTATCTTTATCCCACTACTTTGTTTTTAATAACTATTAATCGATGTCCTGGAGTCACACAAAAGCACGAAGAATAGAGCTTGAAAGAGATATACATGACAACTAAACAATGGAAGATATGCAACACTCTTGCAAATATATCTTCTACTTTGAGGTAATTTATGATACAAAATAACGTATTGTGTGTATTGATATGCAGCGAGGGAAATAAAACCAAGGAAACTACAACAAAACACAAAAAAGCAAACAAAAAAAACCCCCCAAAAAAACAATGAAGCCAAATAGACTGCCAGGACAGACGCTGAGGGTTTGATAGTAAAGAAACCTTCGGGTTGACCGATAAATATCAATCCACGACTAACGTTATGGTCCCCTGGATTATATCGGAAATCGTTTGGGTTGGGGTTTACAACATGTGAGGAAATATAAATTTGTGATTGAAGAGATGAAAAGGTGTCACCTATTTAATAAATGTGCTTTCTCCATACCTTTAGCAACACTAAAATACAACTTCAGAGCTTGGTTGCATTTGCTAAGGTGTGGATTGCTCCATAGTACAGTTTGCATGTATCGTACAAGACCCAAGAGTAGTGTCCTGTGTTGACATAGATGATAATGTAAGGTTAAAACAACAGAACACAATTGCCATACTCATATAGAATGAAGCTTCCTTGATATGTTGGAGCTAACTAAAACACATCTCAAACAACGATAAATATTTGAGATGAAAAACAACTTATATATAATTTTTGACTTATTTTTAAATATTTAACTTTCAAACAAATATGCTTGGTTCTGACAAAAATGTCTATGTTGTTATTTGGAAATAAAAGATGTTTAAAATGTTACTTATATTCTCCAATGCCATAAATTCATTGTTATCTGCTATCCGTAGTTTTAAAGATTTTTCAACTATTGCAAATGAAGAACTGTACACTTTAATGCCATTAGAGCCAATAGTTTAGTATGTTCGTCACATATGACCAGATTGACATACAACTCTGTGACTTTTAGCAGCTTTCAGTGTCAGCTTGAATGAAACAAATCAAATTCTTTCCGTACATGATGGCCATGAGATGTCTGAGTTCATAATGTTTGTAAAGACAGACTAGGCATTAGTTCTGGTATTAAGGATGAAAACATTTACCGTGCTTTCTTCAGTTTGAAATTGTCGAATAACCCGCATTCACAGTGTAGCCGTACCACAAGAGTGAATAAAGCAAATTATAGTTTTACGATTCTATGGTCCTAAACAATGTACCAGAAAAACGCAAAACTAACAAGTTTACTTAGCTTCAACAAACAGTTTATTTCCCATGAATATAAAGTCAACATTTATGAGGAACATACAGTATTGTGTATTAAATTCCAAATAATCCTAAATGTTCTATCACATGTCCAAATGTATAGAAGGTTCCGAATGAATTTCAATAGTCTCGAATCTTATGATGTAACAATAATCTTGGTCATCTAGAATGTATTTGAATTGATCATCAATAATCATAAAGTAAAGTTTAATCCGAAAAGCCAATGAGCACTTTGTAATTCCAATAAATAATTTAAATAAAGAATTACTCTCGAATTATATCTGAGCACAACTAAAAATGATCCCACTGACGGAACGTAAAATAGAAATAAATAGTTTGTTTACCTAAGTATTGATATCCAGACTATCACCTGATCTATAACACAAAATGCCCTGGATATGGGTCATATCTAATAAAACATTCCATCAAATACTGTCGAAACGTTTGCTTCCAGAACATTCTCAGGTCGTGATCAAGGCTTGGTCCAGAACTTAAATTCAAGCAATATTGTATTCCTGCAATATCAAACTCTACATCAACAATCTCTGATTTTTGTTTTTCATTTTAATAATGAAAGGACGGAGGTTGCGATTACTGAATATAATAATTGGAGAATTAGCTGAAAGAATATATACTTCAAAGTGTTTCAAAGCCAAATATTCCTTCTCGGTTGTAGAATAATTTGTATGGTGCTTGATTAAATGTTTTGAAAAATAGCACACTAGATGATCGACACCTTTTTTTAATCTTTTTGAATCAATACTCCACCAACACCTTCATCACTTATATCAACAGGCATTTTAAATAATTGACTGAGGTCTGGAACTGAAAGAAGTGGCGCACTTTTAAGTGTTGACTTTACGTTGTAAAAAGATTCCTAATGCTTTTCAGACCAAAGAAAAGTTGTATTTCTTGCTCCAAACTTTGTCAGCGGCTTAGCAGTTGTGGAGAAATTTGAGCAAAATTTCGGATAATATCCAGACATAACAAGCAGAGCAATACAGAAGACTTTTGGGAATTCAGAGATAACCTTGCCGTTACCTTTCACAGGTTCAAATTGACCGTGTCCCACAATATGTCATAAACATTTGACAAAAGCACGGCAAAAATCGCTTTTACCTAAATTAATTGTCAAAGTTACATCACTGACTCAATCAAAGAAATTTTGAATGGTTTCCAGGTGATCTTTCCAAGTAACCTTGATGATGACGTCATCGATATATACGTAATATTCATCTAGACCAGATGTTAGCATGTTCATTAAATGCTGGAATATTGCGGAAGAATGTTTCATACCAAATGGCATCACTTTATATGGATAAAGTGCATCCGGAGTTACAAATGCCTAAATTTCGTTTACTTTTCAGTCAGTGAAATTTATCCGAATCCTTTCAAAAATTCAAACTTGGTCACATTTGCTCGATTTCTAATTTTCGCAATGCAGTCATTGATTTTGGCATTAGAAATGAATTCGTGTTGGTGACACTGTTGACTTTCTATAGTCAGTACACATACGGTATGTATTATCAGGATTAGGCACATGAATACATGGTAAGATCCAGTAACATTTACTTTTTTCTAAATCATTATCGAGTAAATACTGAATTTATTTTTCAACCGTTTGTACTTGAGAGGACTCATCACGCAAGGATGCTGCTTCGTATGTGTTGAATCTACTGTTTCAACGTCACGGTATATTTTATTTCTTCATTTTGGAACATAGGGAAATCAGAGCTCATATTCATATAATAGATGTTTGAGTTCATCAAGTTCCTGTTAGTATAAATGTGAATGCTTATAGTGGAGATTGTTTAATATTTCTCGTCAGATTGCATTCCATCGTTTACAGTCTCCCTGTGTTTGACAGGTACAACTAAATTTATTGAATAACTAACTGTGCAATCAGTATCAAAAGATTTCTTTTACTTATTTATATGCTTCCACCTCCCAGGAGTATTAACGATTTAATAACTTCCATGGTCCACAGACTGTTTATCCAAACACCAGGTCAAAAGAACTAAAACCCAATGATTCTTAAACTGATCCCCTAACTGCAAACAACAGCAAACAACAGCAACAGCAAACAACAGCAAATGCGGGCTTTCATCCCTTTACTGTGTCAAAGAAATACGATCGAAACCATGTTGTTCAAAGTTTGATCCAAAGTCACTTGACTTTCAGAAGATAGGAAGAAGATGGAAATTGTTGGAGACCTAATTAATACAAAACTTATTGGTAAATTCCAAATATAAAATTTGACACTTCGTCAGACTAGATGGATTTAGGAAGGCCAACAAGTGCAAAAATGTTTTTACCAAAGACTTTACTATAATTTATGTTTTAATATTTCTCAAAGGACTTGCCTCTGGAAAGCTTGTGGACGACACCTTATGATCATCAAGTAATTGTTGACTGACTTGGTCTTAGGTAAGGGATCTACATAGACTACCATTGTTCTGCTAAATGGTACACGAAAAGCAGGAATAGGTCTCATTTGAGCCTTAGGTATCTTCTGGATTTGTTTGCTATTATTTGATAAGTGTGACAAGACCTAGACTATTTAGAGACTTCATTGTTAATTTTCGGCCAATAAAAATGATTCAAGATAAGTGATAAGTCTTACTGTTTCATAAATTACCAGCCAAAGGAATAAGATGGGCTAGATAGAATTTCCTGTTGTTATTAGCTCTGAACGAAAACTTGATAGCTCATCGTCCACTCCTCACCAGCAGCTGGTCCACATTTTCTCACAAGGACCCCCATTTTGCACAAAATAACAAACTGGTACTTATGTGCCTTTAGTTTTATTCACTTCCGTCCAAAACAAAACAATAGATCTCAGGACCTTGTTCCTGTTTGATTGCGAGTAATTGTTTTTTTTTCATCCTGATTAGAATGGAGAGAATGTGTAATGAAATGTGTAATGAAAAGAAGATCACTGTGATCAATGCATCGTCAAACGATTAAGCAATAAATGTGTCAGCTAAAGGAATACGTTTCCGATGAACTTCATTCTCAAGAGCTTTCTTTTTGCCATATGTCTGCTAACTACACAAGCATGATACAGATCATGGATTTCACTATCATTATGATCACCCTATGATCCAAACAAGGCTTTTCCCGCTACTAATGGATTAACAAAAACCTTATTTCCAACTAGGTAATAATAAATGAATTCCTCTGAACGTCACTGGTACGGAAAGTAAGCCTCATACCAAATTGACACAATGGAGAGGAACATTAACAAAGATGCTCTCTACGTTTCGAATATGAACACTTTTACTAGAAGAAGACTAGAGTATTTGATGCTCCTTTGTCTCTTAAGAGTTTAATTACGATAGGCTTGGCAGAATCATTAATAAGTGATACTGAACCTTCTGACATTCGACTGGAGTTTGTTTCACCCAACAATATAATGAGTTCAATACAAATCCGTGACTTTGACATATCAACCTGTACCAAACAGAAATTACGTGCCCTTTCTATTATAGTAAATAAAAGGTAGGAAAAGATTTATGTATGAATCAATTACGTGCCCGTTCTTTTTACAATAAATGCATGTAGGAAGAGATAAGCATTTCTGATCAGTCTTATCGGATGTTTGATTTCTAAAAGTTATTCCGGATTGAGATTTGGAAGTATTCGTAGACTGATTTGATTGTGTGCTAACAATATGCTGAGAAGACGACTTCCTGACTATGATACAAATCTTGAACTCTTCCATTGATATGAGCTATCCTACTCTTTATCAACCTTGTTGGCTGAGCAGCAGCTATGAAAGAGTTGTTCGTTTTACTTTGCAAACACGAAATGGGTCTATTCAGTTTCTTTTGTACAAGTTCTAAGCCTATGTTGATATAAGCATTTACAAGCTTATAACCCTTCTAGATATATTCCTTCATAATCAGCACTCCGTTACATCGACGGTGAAATGTAGTCTTCACGAGCTTTGGTAATGAGTACAATTAATAAAGTCCAATGTTCTCTTGGCCACTTCAAGGTTTTAGAGTATTTACCTACTTCTTTTTCTGGAAATGGGGTACTAACATAATATTTCAATTGACATCAAACCTGAACTTGCGTTAAAAGGGGATGTTGAGATTGCTTGATGTGGAAGTTCTAATCTTTTTAATCAATATTCCATTTGCATCTCTTGTCATAGCATCTCTCTCTCTCTCTCTCTCTCTCTCTCTCTCTCTCTCTCTCTCTCTCTCTCTCTCTCTCTGAATTTGCATTTCTTGTTATGATCTCTGCGTTTGCATCTCCATCATTTCCCTCTGATGTTGAAGGTTTCTTAATTCCAATTCTATCTGACCTTCTAGCTGAAATTCCTTTTATTTACTCTCAAGCTCAAACCGCTAATATCCAAAAGCCTGACTGGGCACCTGATGGTAACTTTGCTTTGGGGCACCTGCAGTGTGTTTTAAGCTAGCTGAGTTTTCTGCGCAAAATTGTGTACGTTTCCAAATGTTCAAAATCGTTTATGCTATCAGATTTTCCTGCGAAAAATCATTAATGTTTGCAGTGAGTGTTCTAAGAGTTTCCACAATGGCACTAATATAGACGGCATATACAAGAATGATTTGTCTCTATCTGCGGTAGCAGCGTTTTGTCTTCATTATTGGTGATGTCACCGTTTGCATGTCGAAAGATTTAGCAATTATATTTCCAAAAATACCTAGTAATTGGATACATCATTTACGCAAGCCGATTTTGTCAGTCAGAATTGTTCACGCTAGCATTAGATTTAATTTTTACAAACTAAATTTGTAGTCACACCGCACATACTCGAGTGTGACGCGGAAGGTAAAATTAATAAGGTAATGGTGTATCGAAGGTGTAGACCAATATCAGTAACCAAAGTCTAAATTGCCCATCGTAATAGGATGTAACCACTTACTTACAAAGGATGTATATACTCAGATTGTCGTCGAAAAACTTTCCACGGTATTTAAGGGGTACAGAAAGCAAGCAGAATTATATTAATCGCATAAATGGAAATTTTGAGTACGGAGGTCAAATTACAGTACAAGCAATATCTGAAATCTGTAATAACCAAATACCAATACGTTCAAGCAAACATCAGCATACAGTTCACCGAATTGGGACAATGCCTTGCACAACATAATACCAGTTATCACGTTAGGGCATTATGCTTCTTTGATATGAAATAACGAGCATTGATGGGAGAGTCTCCGACTAAAGAGGAAGGTGAATAATTTTGACAAGTATTAATATCAGCAAATGACCGCTATTGTTCGAATTTGAGAAGAAGAAATGTTTAGTTGGGAGAATATAGCTGAAAGCAATGTTGGGAATGGTAGTATATTGTACAGTTTCGAGGAAAGTAAGGGGATGATTGCAAATGAGAACGTTACAGAAGAAGAATGAGCAATTCCAAGCGGGTAGGATATAGCTGAAAGAAATGTTCAGAGATACAGTTTAATGTGCAGTGACCACGAAATTGAACACGAGGAGATCATGGCAGAGCATAGTGTTGTAGAATAAAAAAGTTCAATGCCAAGCGGAGAAAAAAAAATAGCTGTAAATAATTCTTAGAGAGACGATAGTACTGTAGCAAATTCTTTGGAGATTCTTAAGCGATAGATTGAAACAATGAGAGAAAGGAAAATTGTGAAACATTGAGAACATTTGTCGTTAAAAGTCCGGAGTATTATTATATTGATGTTTTTGAATTAACAACTTTGTGCACGTTTCAGTTTACAAAATATTAGTTCATTCTTCAGAAATATGGTCAGAAAATTTCCATCGCCAGCTGTTCATATCAGTCCAAACCTGATGCTTTATGAACCGAGAGCAATAAATGTTCGAAGAGTTCTAAGGTAATCTGGATGTGGAAATGGACTACGTTTGGCAGACAAACGAATCATAACGGATTCTTGTTGGGTTAATGATTTGCTGTTCCTTAGTGAAACAGAACGGATGGGATGATGTAGTTAGAATATGGCGAGCAATCAGGCGTTTCTGTGTTCTTTCCTATTAAGTTCAAATGGTCTGATAAGTAAGGCCATTTTATAGTCGGTGGTCATCGACGGTCGTCGCATGACGTCTCTGCAATAGCTGCATCTTGCCTTGTTACCAAAATATCACTAAATTTCACCACTTTTAGACAATGCTGGCGAAAGCATACTTACTCCGTACTTAGTGATGAATGAGCCAAACTGAATGCCAGAATTTGGTTTTAAGGCTGTGATATTTTGTGATATAAACTGATAATATTTGCTCATTTCAGTGAATTTTGACAGTGTTTTGTCAGATGCATGAAACGCAATAGTTCAACTTAAATTCTGTCCAGTCCTCATTAGTACTTCATTAGGCCCGGTAAACATAGGCATTATAACAAAATATGTTGCATCTTTCATTTTATTAACAGAATAATGAAGTACAATATAGTATGAATGACTAAAATTAATTTTAAAGCTGTTATCCATTATATTTTAAACAAAGAGCTAGTCAAAAATTTTACTACAAGAATTAGGCTTGGCCAACATAGACATTCTAACAAGCTATAAGCGTTATATATATATATATAT
>JAECUM010038576.1:0-13363 GCA_016617855.1 Megalonaias nervosa
ATATGACAAACTGCATAAACAGAAAATATTGGATGTTTTTTTTAAAGAATAGAAAACAATGTGCGGAGCATGACGTCTCACCTGCGTCCGGAACTTGGCCAATGTATCATGTCTATGATTTTCATAGCTTTATCGCAAATCTGTGACATTATTGACGACGACGCCAGAAATGTGAATAGTTGCATGTGCAACTAGAGAGCCGAACGGGAAGTAGCATTACGCCATAGGTTAACATGTGGGAGCCACTTGAGAGCCAAAAGGGAAATCTTACCATAAAAATAAAAGAAGAGGGATATATATATATATATATATATATATATATATATATATATATATATATATATAGAGAGAGAGAGAGAGGCAGGGAGCACACACACACACACACACACACACACACACACACTATATGGAAATCCTTCCCAATGTAAAATTCCCGTTGCACCCTATACATTTCTCAACTCTTGGAGTTTAACAAGAATTAACATTACTACAATACAGGTTAACATGTGGGAAGGACTTGGGTGGCAAAACGGGAATGGTATTGCTAAAAATTTTTCGATACAATCCAACACACCGCATATACTATCCGACAGCTGCATTTAGGTTAAAATCTGCTCTGCTCCTATCCAACAGCCCATTTTCATCACAGTTCACACACACACACACACACACACACACACACACACACACACACACACACACACACACACACCACTGTTCATCACCCGCTTTTCGATTACTATCCAAACCCAACGAATCCAATATCCAAAGAATTGGGTAGGAAATGTTTATAGACACACTACTGTAACCTATTACACACACAGACATAATATCACACAAGAGGGTAAAAGAAGGGCGATTAAATCACACAAACATATTCCCCAGCACCCTCGTTTTGATTACTATACAACTCCCACTTTCTGAGTACTATCCAACATCGCATGCATATTATCCAAAACGCCTTGTGTAGCTTCTAAAACCCCAAATCTACTATCCAACGAAAAGAGTATGGTGTAAAAGAAGGCGGTTGAGATCACACAAGCATGCTATCCAACACACACATTTATATAAACGATCCAACACCCGCTTTTTTATTACAATCCAACACACACACACACACACACACACACACACACACACACACACACACACACACACACACACACACACACACACACACACACACATTATTCATCACACTCTTTATGATTAAAATCCAACGCCTACTTTTTGAGTACTATCCATCTAAGAGGGAATACTGTTAAAGAAGGGATGAAAAAACTCAAACATACTATGAAACCACACCAAAGTTCTCGCGGACATGAAGGAAAACCCCTCTGATTCGGTACGCGAACGTGAAAGAAAACACCGATTTATTTTTACAATGATTGATAGAAAGAAGTTGAAAGAACATGTTTAAAATAATTTTATTTGAACAAAAAAAGACAACCCCGTTTTCTTTCAAAACAGACATGTTTAATAATAATATGAAACTTCTCTAACGCAAACAGAAATACAATATGTTTGCTTGAAGACTGGAGGAAGCTTCTTGATAAAAACAAATATGTAGCTGCAGTTTTGATGGATTTACACAAGGCTTATGACTGTCTCCCTCATTGTTTTCTTATTTGCAAGTTAAGGGATTGTGGTATCTAATATGATTCAGTAAGATTCTTTCCGAGTCATCTGTCGAAGCGAAAGTAGCAGCTTAAATTGCAGGGTGTCTTGAGTAGATGGACTGAAATTCAAAAAGGGGTTCCTCAAGGGTCGATCCTCTGATCATTACCTTTTATAGGTTTTATCAATGATATCGTCTGGTTTTTGTTACATATAGCTCTTTATATAACTATGCCGACAACAATACTTAGTCCTTATCCTCATCGGAATTTGATACTCCGATTAACACATTTGAAGCAGGATCCAACAGTTTTATTGACTGGTTCACTGCTACCAAAATGCAAACCAACCCTGAAAAGTTTCATGCACTAGCTGTCGGTAACAAGATGTTCAATACGAACCCTGAGTAAACTTAAGCAGTGCTTCTGACTGAAGGATAAATATAGGATTATTATCTCAAGTTCAGTCAAGGACATTTGTATTTTTTCACATAGCTAGACCTGGTCTACTTGATGATTGTCACATCCATTGTTATGGTTTTGGTAACAGATCTTCCAATCATAACTAAATAATTCTCGTAAAATGAACTTTTGATGCTCATTCGGATTATCCTTTTAATGTCTTGTTTTTTTAAATATAAATCTTGTTTACTGGAAAATTAGTCATTCGTTAGATAACATCAGAGCAGAACCAAGCTGTATTATTTTTGTGCGGTATTTTAATTTGGGAGAAAGTATTTAATTCAAATTATATTATTCTTCTCTGGGAATACAAAGTGCTCAAAGAATATTCTTGGATTTAAAGTGACATTCAAATAAGGATATATTCTTGGACTATATTATTGCGATCCAACAAAAGGTTATTTGCACATCACTACAACACAGGCCATTACAGGCACATCAACACTTCTAGTATTGGATTTATTTTGGAATACCAATAAAGTTTATTTGTAACTTTAATCATTAGGACTTGTGTTAACAATTCTAGGATTATTTGGGATTTAATTTGCAATACCATAAATTACCTTTTTTACATTTGCACTTTGTATTCTAGGGGAATAAATTATTTGTTGAATTTTACAAAACTCGTCGGCTTTCGCACTTTTCTCTTACTTTGTTGAAGGCTTAATGCTGTAACAATCAGCAGCTGCCATTCTATGGAACGAAATGCCAAACCTCTTTAGAGAGCAACCAGATTTGAATTCGTTTGGACCTTTAATTCTATCCTGGAATGGTAAAGACTCTAAATTTATATCTGTAAATAATAATACCAGCCATGATGACGACAGCTAATGTTTGTGTTAGCGTTTGTTTTTTTTTTTTCATGTATCTGTCCTTGTCTTGTGTACTATCAAGTGTCCTATTGTTAGCTCCTTTCTTTTTAAGTAAGGTTAAGCTGCATAGCGGCGCGCTTTTTAGTCCTAATTTGGTGTTTCTGTACTTAATTTAATTTTCAATATTTATCAGTACTTTCTGTTGAAATTATCATAAAATGTGGTTTAAATTTATCCAGACACTAAATTCACTTTTAAAATGCCTTGCTTACTCATGTTTCAAGTAAAGCGCCGTTGTGTTTTGTCCAGATGTATCTATGTTTTATGTTGTGTTTGTATGTTTTGTAAGTCATGCTTGTAGTAATGACTCTTTTGTTTTATTTAGTGTCGGTAAAAAGTTCATTAGAGCTTATGTTGAATTGTTGTTTTAAATCATGCCGAAGTTAAATAAGTCTTAACCTATCTTACTTAGCTCTCGTTCTGCTCCGAGTCTGACTGATATTGTTTTCCACTTTGGGTAAAATTTCAAAATGGCTTCTTCGACGATTGTTTGTACTCGTTAGCATTAGTCGTCAGATGGAACTACTTATATTCAGTCTCAGGCGTACATCCACTCCATTCAACAAATACATGTCTTGCAACCACATATCCAAATGCAATTGATACATCATGTTTGTACCGCATCCTTATTTTTTTTTTTCGACGGTCGTTATATCCAAGATTGTGAGGATCATCAGCTTCTGTCAACTCTGTGCCACTGACGATATTCAATGTGTCAGGTTTCCATATAACGAAGGCATCCAGACGAGTGTTCTTTGCTTCCTTTCCATAAGACAAGAGATTTTCCATGTACGTTTGTAGGTGTAAGTATCCATGCTGCTGCTAATTAGTTTGGTATCCAAGTGCAAATCTACTTCGATGAACAACGAATGAACAAAATGGTTGACGGGAGTTACTCTGGTAATTCGCCAGATAATCGTTTTCAAATATGTAGTTTTGCCGCGACTTTTCCTTTCAGAAATAAATTATTTTGTCCAAGATCTCTTTTTATGCTAATAATGACATTTTAAAAATAAGATTTACTGACAGGAAGATAATGAGGATGTACAGATTCTCGATGAAAGTGAGACGTGTCTCCTGCATCGTCGTAAGCAACTATGGCAAAATCCATTTTGAAAGAATCGATTCTCAGCCAGGGAGTTGCTGTGCTTCCTGCGACGTTATACTCGACGACATCAGAATACGTAAACATCAAATTCAGTCATTCGCTCAGTTCGATAGCGAAGCAAAACTTCTTACATAATCTGTTGTTGTGAATGTCTTTCGAATGCGGTACAATGTTTATGATTCTAGCCAGAATAGCAAACAGAGAGAAAATATCATAGAAAAGTACAATCTAAGAGAGTGAGCAATTTTATATAATTTTGGCAAGTTTTCTTGTGTTTTGCCGAAATGATCGTTGAAAAACTGAATCGTCCCGACGAAATGTTGACCATTAAAATAAAATCCCACAAGAATTGTCATGAAATAAATATTAAACTGGAGATTCGCTAGTGATGGTGTTTTGGATTCATAAATTAAAGAATCATTTTGTCTAAGCGTTTTTGAACTTGTTCATTGAATATTTCGACGAGGAAAGTGGTTCGATCTCCAGCCACATTCTTGATTTGAGTGGGATAAATAATTTCTACCAAAGCTACTTCCCAGTGAGCTTCCTGATCCAGTTGTATGTGGTGAGTTGATTAGGCTGTAAAATCACACACGGTTTTGTTGGGAAACACATTCATTTGAACTTTGACCGGCGATGGCGAAACAATCATTGTTATTGTTACTGTCAGTATCTTTGAACGAAGTACTTGGAAGAACATAACCAATACATCTGCTGAGTAAAATAGTCTCCACAGTTGTTTATCTCCTTGTTGCAAACTCAAATCTCCAATGGCTGCTCCAATGACAAAATAAACCATGAAGATTTGCCAGATAAAGGCGATTTTTAGGGAAACGTTCTGCTGCTGCTTTTGTAGTTCTTGAAGATAGGAACTCTGCGAAGGAGAGGTATCTGCTGTGTTCAGCGGCTTGGTGGTCACTTTACTTCTATTTTGAAGTTGATGACTTGTGAAGAGGCAATCCAAAGTTCGAAACAGGTGGATGTCCTTTCTATGGAACTTTCTCTTCTCATAGTCGATGTTTTCCCACTTGTTGCACGAATACTTTCGATATCGTACATATCGTCTTCTTTCTTAGTCATTTGTTGTAACTGAGGCATGTAAAAGGTTAATTATAACACTTATCTATACATATTTCCAGATCTCCTGTGTTTAAGATTTTGTCTACTTGGATGATGCCTCAGATGATAAAAATAATCGCATTAAACTATACACACAAATATAATTATACACTATCACACAAGAGAAATGATTATAATGAAGGAATTTGCTTATTGTTTCATTTGACAATCATTTTAAGAGCATCTCTTCTCCAAATGATCCATGATGTTGTGCAAAAGACTGTGCATGTCTTGGTCGTTCATAGAATACTTAACCCTAAAAAATAAGTATGTTAGTGGGTATAGTATGTGTACGCAAGACTATTCGTCGCATTTTTACAGATAGAAAGTTATTTTCTTAGCAAGTACAAACATTTAATGTATGATGCATAACTTCCTTTCACTTCATCTTGTTTAATGTTTATAGAAGACTATGTTACTTAAGTTTTACAGTTTATAATCTCAAAAACATTTCTCTTAATCTTTGATTTGGTACAACAAAAGCGTTTATCAAAGCAACATCATCCACTCTAAAATTGAAAATACAAACTGAAAATTGAAATTTAGAAATGAGAATTGGCAAAAGGAAAATTTGGAAATCAAAATTCAAACTGGTAAAATGAAAATTAAAATTGAACATGAAAATTTTACGAAAAAATTGAAAACTGTCAACTGAAATTTTGAAAAACTTAATTTGAAAATTAAAATTTAAAACTAGTAATTGGAAGTCAAATGTTCAAAACAAATATTTGAAAATGAAAAATAATTAAAAATGAATATTAATTATGAAAATAGACATTGATAAGCAAATGTCCCAAAATGAAAATATAAAATGAAATTAAAAAAAAAAAAGACATTTAAAAAACTTACTCTGTAAATGAAAATTATAAATAATAAAAGCAAATTGAACTAAAAACTAAAACAAGAACAAAATTTAGAAAATTGTACTTCAGAAACTCATTTTCAAAATGAAAATGATAAATGATAAACTGAAAATGAAAAATTTAAAGAATTAAAAATTAAATCTGAGAAAAGCCAACTTTAAAAACGAAAACAATGAAATGAAAAGCAAGAAACAAACTTTTAAAATAACATTGAAAATAAATAAGAATTTGAAATAGAAAGAGAAATATCTGAAAATGAAATTAGATAATAAAAATATGAAAATGAAAATTATAAAAATGGAAATAGAAATGAAATTTAAAATGACATTTAACAATGAAAATTTTTATAAAATGAAATTTGAAAAATTAAATTTCAAAATGGATATTGAAAATGAAAAAGAAAATGAAGTTGAAAACGAAAAAATGAAGAGGAAAATTAACAATTAATAAGGATTAAAAAATTGAAAATCAAATTGAAAATGAAAATTTAACTAATGAAATTTTAAAAACAATTTTAAATTGAAATTCAAAATAAAAAATTAAAAATTTAAATTTCAAGCACTAAATTTGAAAATAAAAATTAAGAAACCCCAAACTTCAACTTCCCAAACACGTTCAGAGCTACTGTGAGATTTAAAACATGTTAAAAGAAATTGGTCGACACCCTCTATGACAGGAAACATACAAAAGCACCGGATTTTTTTTACCATCTTTACGTTTCTTGTCTTATAGTCTTTAAGCATATTTGTAGGTATATTGTGTAAGCACTACTACCGGTGTGTGTCTGTGTGTGTGTGTGTGTGTGTGTTTGTGTGTGTGTGTGTGATTTCATTCCTCTTCTTTTACTTCCTATCCTATTGAGCCATAGTATACTTGTATGTTTGTAGATAATGCTTGTATATATTCCTATCAATTTTCTTTGGCTAGTGAACGTGGGAATGTTGGATAATAGATAAATGGGTGTTGGTAGCTCTAATAGCGTATTGGATAGTAATGTCGGTTATTGGTCGCTCCAACGGCGTGTTGGTGATATAGTGTAAGTTTTGAATAGTTGATAATTGGATACTGAATGGTGAGAAACTGGAATATTGATGGTACTGTATGAGTTTCTTGATAGTAGATAATTGTGTGATGGATAGTAGATAACTGTGTGGTGGTCACTCAAAGCGACATATTGGTTAGTAAGTGAAGTTTTAACATTAAAGTTTCAGTTAGTGGGCATAGAGACCCACACCATTAAACATATGGACATGTTTAACATTATTTTTCATGTTACTGGTCACAAAGATTCGAAACCTAAAATTACAGCCTCAGTGATTTGAACAATTCGGATCTTTTTAAATTAACTAGTGGTCCAGAATTCTTATATGTTGCTTACTTGCTGGAATTACACTTTTCGCAAATTAATTTCTGTAAACTAGATACTTCTGCATGTCCATTCTTTTAATATTTTCTCTTAACATAAGGTTTGGCCAAAAGCAGTGTTGTCAATATATGTAATTTATGGTGTACAAATTAATACATTTTAAAAACCAGCAACAAATATTTTATTACAAGTGAGGCCCAAAAGTTTTATTTTCATAAATTAATTTTATTATTAGGAAAACCGTTTGACACACACATTCACACACACACACACACACGCACACACACACACACACACACACCATTGATATCTGAATGCTATAGAAAATCTGATTGTTTTGAAAATCTTCAAGTGGTCAGATTACATTCCTGTACATGAACAGTTTAAAGGAGCACATTAAATGTCTACCTCCTGTGCTGCGAGAAGGTATTTACAACTACTTTGTACAGATTACAGTGAAACGCAAAAAGAAATAACTGCATCCAAAACGACATTGACATTGGTATCTGTATTTGATAAAAGGACTGGTTGAAAATGTTCAAATGATCTGAGATTGATACACTGGGAAGACATTTAAAGGCTTGCCATGCCTGACTTTCGTCATCAGTGTTACACCAAACTCCATGAAAGAAAATCAATGACACAGTTAGAGACTCAATGGATTACCAAGTACTCGTAAACGAACTTATTTCACAGGGCGCAAATACTCATCTGAATCGCTAATAATTGTTGCTGTTGCATACATATTATTTACTATTTGCAGTCTCCGCTAAAGTACGGTTCAATTTTGGATTTTTTTTTACTATTTCCACTTTCTCTGAAACGATTCGGAGAAACATGAAAGCAAACGGATTACTTCATTTGTTGATGAGTGTAACAATTTTCATATATTCCCTGGAATCATACAGTGCAAACTCATTACACAAAGCGGCACAGGGATACGTGAAATCAAAACAGAAAATTGATTCCTCAGAAGCAGAGCAGATAGGCCGATAAATCAGCCCCTAACCCGTAACAATATTGATTTTCGGTTTAGGGACTGATATCACACAATCATTAAAAGCTACAAAAATTTGCAACCAATTTTGCCTGTACACATCGGTGTATATTTTATACACAAACTGGTATTTCTCGCGGCTGTGGAGCTACCGTCGGCTGCAGAGTTCTTTTGGTGACATGTACATTATGTTTCCGGAGCAAATCCTATGCGTGATGGCTTATAAATCCACGTGGAATAGCATAACCATCTGTCCTGTGGCCGTTTTGAATTTCGCGCTAGATATGGCTCTTATCAATTACCGGTAAGTGTTTAAAGTGTGCGCAGGTTTGTTCCGGAAAGATTTGCATGCAGCAAATTGCACATTTTAATGAACAGGTGAGATCAGATCCACATATCATCCATCAGTATCTACACAGATATGGGGGATTGATTTATCGGACTACAGAGCAGACTCCGGAATCTTTGAAAAAGAGGGTCTTGAAGAAGCTTGAATATCAATTCCTTAACATGTTATTCTCTCGCTAAAATTGAACATGAAATTTCATTTTTTGTAATTCTTGTTCATGAAATACAGTTGTCTTGAATTGTTAATGTTAATGAATAATGAATGTTGAATTACAAAATGAGCCGGTTTTTCTTTGATTTTAAGCAGGATGATTGCAATATAGGCAGGATAAGTAAAAATTCTATTTTGGTCATCCTGTGGGCTAGTGAAACAAAATTCAAATTTCGAGCCGTGTATATATGAAGCAAACATTAACCCGTATTAGTGTAAAACTGGTGTGAAACCAGCGCAAGTACGTTTGTAATCAACCAATTCATTTCTTAAGGGTACATAGCTACATACGACGACTACACAAACGAGACATGAATGAAACAAAATTACCGCGGCTGCTGATATTTACAAAAACGTGACACCCCCACCCTCCACCTCCGGTCCTGTTACAGTAGTATTACAAGATTATTTGTGATTAGTTCCAATTAAAATTAAATTATACAAATTTGTTACATTCAAACATTTTTGGCTACAGTAAAATTGAAGTTGAGATGATAGCTTTGAGAACGCGAATTAATGGCAGGAAAGTGTGATTCTGTAACTTTTGTACAAAATTTATTGTTATATATGTACAAGAACAGACCTGTTTGGATTCTTCTCGACTTAAGCCTCTTGGATGTAAATGTTCATAGCCGGCAAATCCAATCATTTTTTTTTTTTTTTTTTTCATTTCGCTTTTTTCTGTGTTCCATTTTGAGTTATGGAAGTTTCTAGTCGGGATTACATGATTAAAAGTGTTGCTTGAGGTAGGGGCATGTTTTGTCACTCTGCACTGTGTCCACTGTGCTTCTTTCTATCTTTTCAGTTTGCCAAATTTATCTGCGGAGATTCATTTTAATACTTAATTTCTTTGTTTCTTCGACATATTGGATGCTTTATAATGTGCATGTTTTAGCATTCGAGTTTTCTCTGCCATTATACCCTCCAAGTCTCTCACTTTACGATACCACCAGGAAGTATTGTCTAGCTCAGGGGTCGGCAACCTACGGTACGGTTTTGTGTGGCACGTGAAGGGCAGCCAAAAATTTCGATTTTAACAGTGTTACTCTTACTGGTGGCACACGCTCGTTCATTTTGTAATTGATCCGGAAAAAGTGGTACTCTATGTAAAGTAGGTTGCCGACCCCTGGTCTAGCTGATTTATTGTTTGGCTACGACTTTCGTTCCGATTTTTATATGATAGCTCTATTTTTTTCACCCATTATATATTGAAAAAGAAATGAATTCAAAGATGTACAAGAACACAACAAAAATAGTCAATGGTTCTCATATACCTCTGCGGCCGGAATCAAACAAGCCGTACACGTAGTTAGCATGATAAAAGAATGTATGATGTGAGATGCGGCAAGGCGTACATTGACTTATGTCAAAGGTTACAATATACGATTAAATTTAATCGACATGGAACAAAGTTCAATTATATTCACCATTTCGCAATTATATGTAATAAATATTCTATTTATATTCAGTGACTTCCATTTGTATTCAAACTATTTCGTTACTTATGTCAATAAATGTCATTCACATAGAGTCTATTTTACTTATTTTGATTGATATTTAATATTAATTGTGCATGTTCATTGAAGGCATTGAAATGAAATATTCTTCTACAACGTTTGACAAGCCACAATGGCTGGTTGGGGGCAATGAAACATTCGAGGTTTTAACTCACATGGAAAAGTAGGCAGTCGCTGTTTTCATGATTCAGGACTATGCAAGAGATGGTATAAACAAAGAAGACCCGTTCAAGTTATCAAATGAATCTAATCTTGCCGTCCCAGTGATACATTCATAACTTCATTTCACTGGCTGCCCGTAGATCAATTACGTTGCGATGTCCTTTCGAGCAAGCAACTCAGATGTTGTGTGTGAATCATATTGTTATATCAATTTGGCCAAAAGAAATCAGATCTAATCGTTAGACATACATAGCGAGATGTATATTTGTTAACGAGATATGATCAAAGAGTACCCTGATAACAATCTTGAAGCTGTCTTTACAAGCAGGTCGTCTTTATACACCCAATTATGTATAAATAGGTCCCCTGGATAGTTGCGTTAATACGCAGATGTTCCTTGTACACAGCCCTTATACAATTGTCACTGCAAATATACTCAGTTAAAATTATTTTATTTACGTTACTATTTATATTAAATTGTCTTGTCATAAAAACGAAATGTTTCATTTTTCCAATTCCTAAGATACTACACTATGTTCAAATTATTTCAGTTCAGCTAACAACTGCATGTTTTGATCAAACATGATAATGCATGGGGAAAAGTAAAATTTGAATAAAAGCTATGTAGCGAATATTCAATGTATCTTGCTATTATGCTGACATAAGTAGAAACATTACGTAACTGAGCCAAAAAATGGGTTCGTCACATTAAATGCCATACTTGGTTAATGTGTCTTCTGAAGTCACACCACGCCATAATATACACCCTAAATTATTTCAGTTAACGTTGTCTTGGTCAATGAGGGTTATGAAAAATGTATGAAGAAAAAAATGTAATTTTACGCTTCTATTTAAAGGGCATTTGATACCAAAAATCCTCAAGGTGTTGATTTTGTAAATATCATTTTAATTTCTGAGCAGGTATCAGAAAAAATCGCTTGTTTTAGACCCTAAATTCCCTTTGATCATTAACTCGCGACTTAGACGTTCAAAAGCAGAAATAATCAAACATTTTCAATACGTTTTAAATTTAAATGACGCCTGAAATATCCTGATTATTCAACCTCACTATAAACTATAACTTGCTGATGCAACAGTGTCAAAAGTTTGTGGATAATCTAAGTGCGCAACGACGTAGAGAGGTCCTATCATGCAACTTATTTACACATCGGCATTGTGAGTTCTTATCGTGGGAGTTCTGTAAACACCCATGTTGAATTGACTGTAGTAAATTGGATTTGTATAATCTCGTTATAAAGTATTGATCATAAATCTTAGAAAAAGAATGTCAATACTTTCACATGTCATTCCATACACATTAGGAAGATACATTAGCAGGACATCCTCCTAATGTTCTATCTGCCCCCCCCCCCATCGTTAGTATGTAGACATGATGTTTTAATCCTAATATGGGTAACAACTTTCACAAAAAGCTTCATCTGTGCTGTGTCTCCTCGATCTCGGAAATGAATGCCAACATTCATTAGTTTGTTCTAGAAAAAAATCTGGACTGCCTATCCAGCAATATTGTTTATTCAAAAATCTTTTTTAAAAAACGTATTTGTCCGTACATAAATCTAATATTAAATCAGATGCAATATTTGTTGCTACAAAACGTTAGTGTTGTTTGTTTAAATTCGTATAAAGATATAAACAAAATGCAAAGTTTAAAGATTGAAATTAATCATGCTATAACAGGGATTATTTGTCTTATGACGCGACCGCAGAAAACTAAATTAGCCTTCTCTGTTTATTCTATTAGCCGGTCACGTTATAGTCAGCTTCAAAATTTATTCATTTCATCATAGCAATATCCATTTGATCACAGCAATATCCATTTGATCATAGCAACAGCCATTTGATCACAGCAATAGCCATTTGATCATAGCAATTACTTTCATATTTCACCCCTTAAATATCTGTGGAATTCTTCGTTTTTAAATTTACTATTATACCATAATTCGTCAACTTAGTCCATATATCACAAGTTAATGTTTTTTAATTCTTAATTCAGTTTCAGTTTTAATTTGTATTCAGTTATTTTTATTGCTGTGGCTGTAAATATTGCTTTGTTATGTGTGATCTCTTCTTATTTATTCAGCTGTGTCATCGTAGTCGATCAGACAAGTGCAGTACTCGTTCATACGGTGATACAATGTACCAAACACAGCACGTATTATCTCCTAGGGTCCAGTAATAAGAAAATAAAACGTCAGCCGCTTGAAATTCTAAGACGGCCACCATTTTCCAAGAAATCCACCATGTTTTCACAACATGTTCATTATGATACCTTTTAAACAAAAATGTTAAGTCTTATTGATCTTAAACTCTGTATTTATGCTTGTGATCTAATTAATAAATTAAAAAAATGCTATAATTCTTAAATGCTGAGCAAAATCCACGATCGCCATCATTTATGCTAAAAAATGTCATTTTCAAATACAGAACAACAGAGCGAAGTCATTGTGTTTTGAGTGATAGTTATATAAAACAATTTAACCATATTTCAGCTAGTCTTGGCATTCGCAGCTGCATAGTGCTACATCTGAGGTCCAAGCGATAACATCTGTATCTTCCATTACAGACTCCCCTACAGCCACATTTATTCAGTTCTTGGAAACTGTACTCCACTACCTTTCTTGGGTCATCCGCAGTTAGAAGGGCATTGAAGTACATTTTGGTGCACCTTTGACTGCCTGCAACTACGTTATGCCTGGTATGC
>JAECUM010038577.1:0-25540 GCA_016617855.1 Megalonaias nervosa
TATATATATATATATAAACAATTAGACCATTACTGACCCTAAGATAGCCGTAAATTTAATCAGATATTGATAGGGTAAATGCCATATACAAGTTAGGCAGAGCTTCTTTAAAGAAACCAAGATTCCTATGTACAACGTTATTGCTTAGTAGCTTTTACTTGTCAGGAATGCAGCATAGTCCGTATTTATATTCAACCTGCAGATGGTGATATAAATCATCATTATCTCATTATACATGACAGTATTTTACAGTATGATCCGGTTGTAATCATATACTTTGAAAATTCCAGTAATGGTCACCACCCTTCAACAACCGCCTTTCAATCAAGCCAAATTTACCCACCTTTACTGGTGAGGAAGATGCCATTATTTTTGCAGAGGTCGTCATGCTGAATATTGAACGGATGAACGGAATAGTTTGGACAAATGGTTTTATATTCTACATGTAGGCATAATATGTTATTTTCTTTTCTATTCTTTTCTTTGTTTCTATTTTCTACTCCCACCATAAGACGCAGCGTCCGTCTGTTACTGATTTCGTTTCCGCAAAATATTCGACTTGTCCACGATCTAGTTACCAAAAAGGTCAAGGTCATTGTGACTGAATGTGGAATAAGAGTTATCGCACAATACCTAAAATGTTCCACTATCTGCAGATGTCAAATGTTAATGGATAAAGTTAAGGTAGGAAACGAAAGAAGCCTATACATTTCTGGGTCAAAAGATCAAAAGCCAAGGTCATTATGTCTAAAAGAATACAAATGGTTTCCTCACAATAACTTGAGTTTTCGATCATCTACAATTACTAGTATTTGTGGATGGCTTGCACCTCTGGTAAGGAAGAATCCCGTTGATATTGGGATCAAAAGGTGAAAGATCAAGGTTACTGTGACTAAAAGAATAACAGCGGTTTCCGCTCGATATCAACAGTTGTGCATCACATACCTCGACCAAACAATGTAGCTTGCTTGCACTTGTGGCTGTGAATATGCCTATTGATAATGGGGTCTAAAAGGTCAAAAGTCAAGGTCAATGCGACTGGACGAAGTCAAACGATTTATGTACAAAAAGTTAATTAAAGACTATAAACCTTCACCTCGTTGAGTAAAAAAGAAGCCGATTGATTTTTGAGTTAAAATTTCAAACATCAATGTCACCGTGGCTGAAAGAAGATAAATGGTTTTGCATAATAACTTTAGTTGTAGACTATACTCCTTGACCAATATTTGCCAAGGGCTGGTACTTAGGGTATGGAAGAGGCCTATTAATTCTGAGTTCATAATTTCAAAGGTCAGGGTTATTGTGGTTCAAATAAAATTGGTTTGTTCTATTGTACGTTCCTTGACCAAAACTTTGTGGATGGTTTAAACTTAGGGTAAAATAGAAATATATGGGTTCTGAGTTATAAAGTAAGAGATCACGGTCATAGCAAGTGTAATAATAAAAAAATAATGGTTTATGCACAATAAATTTAGTTCATGACTGCCTACTTTAACTAAAGGTCGAGGCTATTTAACCCATTGGTCAATAATCTTCATAGTACACTGCTAGTGTTTACAAAGAAGACTTTTAAAAACGCGGCGGGCGTAGACGATGCTGTTCACTGTACCCAGTTATTTGTTTATTTGTAAAGGCCATATTTATTAGGTGTGAATTTTTGAGCAACTTAGAAATGACTGGTACACTAATGTGTTTAGTTGTAGAACTATTGACATACGAAGATAGTTGTACTAGAAGATAACAACAATTATTTATCATCTTGAAGATCTGAGAGAGAGAGAGAGAGAGAGAGAGAGAGAGAGAGAGAGAGAGAGAGAGAGAGAGAGAATAATGCTCTCATAATATGAAAGACCTCAAATATTTATATTATTGATATGATTTACTGGAAACTACAGTGTCAAAGACTGGGTGTACTTATTCTAATTAGTACTGTGCATGCATATCATAATTAGTATTTTGTGTTGAGAAATACAGAAGAGAAAAGTTAGTTAATTCACATTCATAATAAGACTATTATTTCCAGAATTGTGGGTAGTTTGGACTGTACAGAAATAAAAGGGTATCATACAACAATCATGATATAAAAGAACGACAACAGTTTATCACATGTGGCACAGATTCAAATATGAGAATACACGTCGGTAAGTACAAATAATGTCCCTCACTGATTGATATACATTTGTTTTTCACAACGATATGTCAATCTTAATAGGTTAAAAAGTCGAGCTTATTGCTTTGTATATGTTCCGTTTTCAATCTGCCCTTGTATTGTCCAGGCGCGGATCCAGAAATATTGTTGTTGTTCGTTTTAGGGGTGAGTGGTTGGGGGGATCGGTGGGGAGTGTAAACAAACAGGAGAGGGATCTGTGGTACAGAACCTAGTATGGAGCCCAGGAGATGAAGCCTCCGGAAAATCTGGATTTCAAGCGTTTTCAGAGGATAATTTTAACCATCCATCTGTAAAGAAAAAATACTCTAAAAAAACGCTTATGTTGTTTCGCGCTTGTTGCTTAGTTCCTGCCTTGGATCCGCCCGTTTTCAAATCGCAAAAAAGTATCTATCCATAACAAACCAATTTTAAGTCACTTTTTTTTTAATTTGAACAAGAAAATAAAACCATGTATGAAGCTCTTTTTTCACAAGACAATAATGTATTATTAATACTGAATTTATCGGAAAATGCTGTATATGATTTATTGCAAGGATCCTTGGCACCCCGCCAACGCAGACATAAACGAGACAAAACGCACTTCAGTATTCATAATTATATTATTCACTTGTACAGTTTCATCTTGTTTAAGAAAATATAATTCCAATTTTCGATTGATTTTCATGGCCGTTATAGCTATAATACTGCACCATTACAATGCTTATGTAGTAAATACGCCCACATAATGATTTTCCAGGTGGGTGGGTGGGTGGCAAACATGTAGTCAGCTATTAAGTTTTACGGATGTCGGCCAAAGCATATTTAGAGGTGAAATCCAAGGAGAGGGGGAAGCTTCCCCTATGTTAGATGCAGTAAACTTCAAATTGTATAATTTATAACAAAATGATATGCATTACGGTATTGTAATTTAGATACTGTGTAACGGTAAGTAGCAAAAACGTATCATTAACAAAAGTACGAGAAGTAAACTTAACAATAATATGGTAGAATAGAGATATTCTTTTAAAAACCAACAAAATAAGACAACTGCATGTACTCGGATTCATCTGCAAATAACATCGATCCAGATCTGCAGTTGGATAATGCGCAGGCAGATCTGGGTCTAAGCCATTTGCTAGGACTAGATAGTAGAACAAATAACAGACTTTGATCTGCCGGTGAATTATACGACGGCAGAGCTCGGCCTACGTTGTTTGCATTTGGACTTGACTTGTTGTCAAGTATAGACGGTATTGCTATACTGTACTGGAAGAAAAAGAAAAGGAAAGAAATGATACCAGTCGATTAGTTCGCACTGTACATATTCCTTGCATTACTGACGCGTTATGACCGCTTTTCACAAAGCCTCGTTTTTGTTTTGCTTGTACACGACCACGTTTTAGTGAAAACTGATGATATTTATCCCGAAATTTTTCTCTGAAAAAAAAAAAAAAACTTCCAGAGAAAATATAGGTTGATATTAAATTAAATACATATTTGATTTTAAATTATACTATTATCGTTTATATATATATATTTTCAGTATCACTCTTTCAAGAACTATCATCTGATGCAGATGGGTAAAATTTAGACAGTAAGGGACACAAAAAACTGGTTACATCAAACGAATCCGATATACTGCTTATTAAAATTGCGCACAAATCGCAATTTTTATTTTGTAAGTTCTTACTCACACGGCTTGAATTGTGGTTTATCCATCTTTGCTTGTGCATAATGCACACATAACTGAGAGCAACGTAGACGCTGGATCTGCCACCGCATAATGCGCCGGCATATCAGAGTTAAGTCTATCTTTAGCTTCAAGCGAACAACGCAGGTCTACCCAAATCTGCAAGTGCAGCTTGCAACGGCAGACGTGGGTTTATGCTGTCCGTAGTAGCACGCGCGTTATAAACGAATAAAGATAGTAGTATTTTACTTAGACAATTTAATGTACCAAATGAGTCGTATTACATGTCAGTGTTTATCTTCAATATACCATATATAACCCTGAAAAATAGGATTCTCACAAGGTTTGTAGCACCACTGTCAAATGTACATTGAATTTATAAAGAATTATTTAAATTGTATATCAACATTTCGAAAATGGTTTCGTTAAAATTAGATTAAAAATTTTCTCACATTACATTGTATGTACATATGGGCGATTATACATAATTATATTTTACACTAAACCTTCCCTCTCAAACAAACCTACCGACATTCCTTGATGCATGCAAGTTACATACGTGTTAAAGCGGTATGTGTGAGCTTTGTCAGTGTGCCAGTATGTAAGCTTGATGAAATAAAACGTTCCCTCTCCCCCGTCCCCTCTCTCCTTCCCCATGCACCACCTTTTATTTATCCACTTGCATTCATAATTATGTATGTATATAGATACCTAACTGAATACATGCAGGTTTATACCGGCATATAGACATACATGTTTATGCAGCACACATAAACATAAAATCATTTTTTAATATTTAATATTTCATATTATAGTTTCATACAAACTTATTTATTTTCATAATTTAATTTTTTAAAATACTTTATCAATTCCTGTTGAGCTTTAAAATATCACATCTCTCCAATGTAAATCTGTACATAGTTTATAATTTGTTAACAAAATAAGTGAAGATTATTAAGAACACTCCAAAATAAAAAATCAAAGCACGTGTAGTAAAAAGAACGTTAACTCATTATATATATATATATATATATATATATATATATATATATATATATATATATATATATACTATATATATATATATATATATATATATATATATATATATATATATAACTACTACTACTACTACTAATAATAATAATAAACGCACAGACAGTCTTGCAATTGCAGTCTTCACGCTCCTTCAAAATTAAGCTCTCTTCATCAGTCCTGATCACAATAGGCACAGTGCAACATCACTTCTTTCCAGCTTTGAATAGGTGGCTTTCTGCGTTGTAATGATGCAATTGTCAAAACACCGGCTGGCAAAATGCACGTCAGATCTTGATACACTTGTGACAGTCAAACTTTGCGAGTAATAATTTGAATTCACTAATACCACTTACAACTGGCTCTTATTTTTCCGTCTTTGTTTGCGCACATAAATTGTTGCACGAGAGCCGCTGTGGATCAGTGGTTAGCGTGCTTGTCTCGCGACAAGAAGAGTACAAGTTCAAATCCTACTCAGACCAGGCCTGGTCTCTCGCAATGTGGCTCATTACTCCAATTGCCCCAGCACAACATAGCCTTGTATTTGCTCACGTGCCGTTAAACACCAATAAATTAATAAATCGCTTATCAATTGGTCTGACACAAAGCGTAATCAATCAAATGGAGTTTAAGTTTGTAGTATATATATATATATATTTATCAGTTGCCTTTTCATATATTATTGAACAGTATTACCATCTTGTGACATATCATAAACATATGCAGTTTTTGACAATATCTGGCACACTTTGGATAAATAGTGTTAAGCCGCATAGCTAGAAAGTCCTTACTGCAGTATTTAGTGATAGATTGCAGTGTAAAAGAAATAAATATTCTTACACAAAGAAAATTTCCTTATTCACCAAGAGAAAAACAGATAACGTTCATTTGATTTTCTTAGTCCCTTAATACACCTTCATAAATAATACCCTTGGTATTAGGACAGTCAGATCCGTATGCACCAAACAGGCAAGGAATTCAAAAGCAAAATTAATTAATTTGCGTGCACGTTTTTTTACGTTTCAAACTGCTTAGTCGAATTTGTCAATACATCTCCTGTTCGAATATCTATGTTAATTCGACGAAAGAGAATCCAAAAGCCACCAAAGTGTGCAGGGACCGTTGGAAGGTTTCAAACTGGCACTAACAGTCTAGTTGCAATATTTTCGCCATCTATCTCATTTTCCATCAGGGTATTTTGAACTTCTGAACACTGGATATACCAGCAAACCCGAGGGTCGGGGGCCCACCAGTAGCCTCGAATGAACACCGTTTTCCCTCCGTCTGTTTCCGACAAATCCATGTCTTTTAATAAATCCGGCTTTTCAATAGATAAAACTGGAATTTCCTCACACTTTCCAAGCTTTTCTAGGTGCTTAAATATCCATAGTCTCTTGTTATCCAGAGAGAACCATTTTCCATCAATTTTACACACCTTAATTGTTGGGATACTGGTAACCTTGCAGCGACCTTCACAAAGCGCACTGAGAGTTTCGCCTATACACACTCCAGCATGGAAAGTTTCTTTATCAAAAACAGTGCTAATGCATGTTTTGGAAAATAGAATTTGGGAGGGACGGAGCTTGAAGGGCATTTCGAAACAATGGCTGAAAAGCGACGATTTTCAAAACTTGATAATCGGCTTGAGCGCAGACGAGCTTAACGCTGTAAGGTTGTTTATAATGCCAGGTATTATTCTGTTCGTATACAACCAATGCAGTCGTATATATGTGTGCATTCACATCGATCGGGGTAATTCAGAGCTTCACTGATTTGGGTCGCTGCCAACTGTGGTTTTCATGCCGGAGGGCTAAACTACATGCATATTGTATGTATGTATGTATGTATGTATGTATGTATGTATGTATGTATGTATGTATGTATGTATGTATGTAATGAATGAATGTTTATTGGATTGTACAAACTTATATCTTTTTGTCAGTCGGTCGGTATATCTGTCCGTATGTAGGTAGTTAGGCATACTTTAATGGAATTTTTTGATAGAAAAGATCTATGGATTAAAAGATAAATGCATACATAGAGAGAATGGCAAAGTATTATGCATTTGTGTATTGATAGGGTTTAAAGGCACATTTGCACAATCCTGAATGTATAGTGCCCAGTAAGTTTAGGCATACAAATGAAGGCAAAACAAGGTAAATTCCTTAAAATATCAAATCCTTTTTCTTTTAAAAAGGCAGTAACTTTCTCAGCTTGAACATGATCACAGTCGCACCCCATATCCAATATTGCCAACCCCCCCCCCAAAAGAAAAATAAAATATAACAAAGAAAGTAAAACTAATAAAGAAGAAACAGAAGATAGATGGAAAAGTAAGCAACTTAGATATCTCTTTTATTAGAGTTGTGAGTGGCCCTGAAAAGGGCTTTGGGGTTTGTTAACCAAAGGCGGTTACCACAAGTGGGATCGTTTAACCAGTCTTCTTCGTCTCAATTTCGTGTTACGGCGGGTCCGTAGAGTAAGAACCGTTTCAGACACCCTTGCACACACACACACACACACACACACACACACACACACACGCACGCACGCACGCATACACACAGAGAGCTGTGTCTGTGATTCAATAGCCCACGATACCGTCACATACATGGGGTAGTCTGTGTTGAACAACATACCCGAAACAATAGCTGATGACTCTACACTTGTCCATAATTTGCCCCGAGTTGTGTTATGAACAGGTTAAATCAGAGTTTCTTAATTCTTTGATTATAGTCGTTTATCGTCAAATAGGTATGTACGACTCTTTTAATTGCACGTGTTTGCTACTGAATTAGTGCGTTTAACTGCCCGAACTGCGTTTGCGTGCTATTTAATTAGTGCGTTTAACCGCCCCAACTGCCCGCCGTCCATCCCCTAGTCCGTCCACCTCTGCCTGCCGGCTGTCACCATATTTCTTTTGTCAAATATAAGCCCAGTTTTCTATTTTCAGCGGGGCGGTCCCTAACCTAACGCCAAACATGCAAGAGTCACATGCAATTAGAATGTTCCTGAGATGCGAATTTCCCTTCTGTGCCGTTTATTATTTTTCATGTACAATGCTTATTTGTGTGTTTTTCCGAAAGATTTAGCCAGTTATGTTAGTTTAAAGTTTCTGGTAAATTTAATGATTTCAATTTGGGGTTTGCAACACCGTTAGTTCGTTTAGCAGCATGCCAATCCGGGTCCTTTCAGGACTATCCAAATTTTGTCTGAAGGTGGCTTTCGGGGCAGAGAATGAAAAGTAGAAATTTTTAGCCTTTTTCTTGTCAATCGATGTATGTAAAATTTCACCAGTTATCTAAGATCGGGCTATCACTAATTGTGGTATGCGCGAGTCGCATAAAATCATGTCGTTTTGTGTTGGAAAATTTAACCAGATTTGAATTTCATTACTAAGCTTACTCGTTTGTTTGTAATGAAACATGCATCCCAATCGTTAGGCATAAGCTGCCTTTATCCATTGTTTTTGTGATCTTAATAACTTTTTAAGTGCTTTTACCATAATTTAATTTCGTCACAATTATTTCCAATCAGTTTTGGCAATTGAGAGAGTTGTTTATCAAAAAGGGATCTTATGAGGCAAGCATAGTATCCCAAATTTAGCCCTAACAGGGCTGTTTTACTACATGAGACTATATCTTCTATTCAAAATGTCCGACTCCACGTACTGCCTCCTTGTCCTCTTCCTGCTGAATTTTGCCCTTGGAATTCGGTGAAGGTCGTGGAACTCCACAAGCTGGCCAGCCACGTTGAGGAGGTTTGGTATTGATTGAATGTCGTATGCGTTCTCGTAGTAAGAACGCATAATTCGCACTCCAGAATTCTACTGACCATGGGAAGGCAACTCCCTTTTGTTCAGTGAACGCCATGCGATGTATTTTACCGCAGTCATGAAATTGATTACCTTTTTTCTGTCTTCAATGGTTTCCATCAGTTCCATTGTCTCGAACAGGTCTAGATCCACGTTCATCACTAGGTTTACTTGCATGTCGTCCCCCCATTCCTCCTCTTGCACATTTCCCTCCTCTTGTCCCTCACGGCCCGAACCGAGAATAGATTAGGGTTCAGATTCAGAGTTGGATTTGTGCTCTGAGTCAGACGGGTCCTCCGTCTGCGTGACTTGTGTGTTTTTAAATGCAGTTCGCCTGTTGCAGTGGAGACGTCGTGTCGCCTGTGGTGTGCTGTTGACAGGAGATGGGCTTCATTCACATAACTGGAGTCAGTCAGGGCGGGGTTTGGTCCGCTGAGCTATACTTGTGAGCCGTTGCAGAAGTCTCTCGCCTTCTCCTCACCATCTTTATTCTTCTCCTTGTTCGCTCGGGCTCCCATTGTCCAATTGTTGCCGTTTCTGCAGTCGAGTTTTTGGCCAGTTCTAAGGTTTCAGTCATTAGCTAGATCATTTCTCTGTGCCCTAAGGGCACGCAGTGCAGGTGTTGGAATAACATCTATGGCTAGAAACCAAGGTCAGTGCCTATTACGGCTGACTCTTTTCCGGTCTCCGTGCCTATTATGTTCGCTGTCGCTCTTTCCATCACTGGCGTGTTGCTTCTTGTTCTGCTCGCCGCGATCAATGTTGTCAAACCATAGGAAAATGCACTTGTATATAGGATACCTACTATATTTGGAGCGATAGTACGACAACTGCGACTACTAATGCACTTGTAACCAGTATTCTTCATGTGTTCGTCTGTTTCTGAAGAAGTCTTCTCCTTATCCGCCTACTTCTCTTTTTTTCCTTGGATCATTATTAAGACCAATGTCTTTTTTCCCTAATAATGAGAAGACGTATCTTTTCTTTATCTGTCTTTTCTCGAGTTGGTACTTGGTATTGACGCTCTGGACATTCCGGAGACCAATGTCCTTTCCGTTGCAGATATCTTAACTTTTATATCGAGTGGAGAAGTCAGTAGTCCTTTCTAATAACCATCTGCAAGTCTCTGACCAGAAGTGCAGTCTGTTTTGAGTCTTCCACTTTCTTCTTCTTCACGGCATGACAGCTTTGCTGAGAAGAAACCAGAAGAGAAAACCAAGAGACGACGAAATTTGGTGTTGCATTATACGCTAAGCGAAGTGTAGGCGCAAGTGCATGCTAGTGACTTCAAAGATGACACGAGTGAGTCTGAATCAACACCATCACTATCACACAAGAGTTTAAATTATTATAAAACAGTTTCATTCATTCATTCATTGTATAATATTTGAGTTACAACTGTTCAAAAGTATCACATTTTCTATAAAAGACGACATTAAAGACTGAAGTGCTTTAATAAATCTGTTAAAAATAATATACCTGCTGTATTACACGTTTTTGTATGAAACAATAAATCATTTACATTGCAGCTATTTGCACCAGTATTTATAGGTTACTGCATTTGTATGGGAAAATATGAACGAGGTTTTCGGATGGATATACTGCTCGACATTAGGAGTGCAGTATATCCATCCGACAAAACGAGTTCATATTTTCCTACACAAATACAGTAACCTTTCTATTATATGCTCATTTTCTTATTCTACCCAATGCTTAATTATATAAACAAAAATACACTACAAGAAACAAAGTAACTGAATTTATGCCGTATTCCAAACTAAATACACAAGCGCAGATTCATCAGTACACAACAACAACATTATTAATACGCACATAACTCCGCCCAGATAAATCTGAACTTAGTCGCGCGCTAGACATCACTTTCGAAAGAAAATGGTGTTTTGGTCTACTTAAAATTGAAATTTAAAGTCATATTGTGAATGAATGCACATTACAACAACTTTTCCATTTAGTCTGGAATGAATAGATTTTGGTATTTTTGTCGATTCTGCTAAATTTCGTAATAATGACTGGATTTATCTGTGTCAGTTCTACATGAAGTACATCTGATTTCAGCAGCGGGGGAGCAAAACCTATTTGCGATGCAAACAGTGGCTATGTTATAACAAATTGTGAGATACTGACCTCCATTATAAAGTATTGTTCTGGCATGCAAGTAGCGACTTTTGTTTTGTTGTTTTGTAGATGAGGATTCTCATGATAAATACGTAAAGTTTATTGCTCTTCAAAGGAATCACACATATCTTTCAAACAAATTTATAAATTTCGACTGAAAAATTCATATGAACCAGGGCTTTTATTATTTTTTTGACATATTTTTCAATGCTGAGCTTGCATCCAAATGTGAGATATATATCTTTCTAAAGATTCATTTTTTTTTATAGACTTCTGCATTTGTATGGGAAAATATGAACGAGTTTTTATGAGTAATACCGCAAGACCTTGATTGACGTTAAGTTGGTTACTTATTCCTTATTCCTTATTCCCGATTGAATAAGGAATAAGTAACCAGTTACCGACTGAATAAGGAATAAGAAACCAGTTACTTATTCCCGATTCAACTATTTCTACATACATTTGGTTACTTATTCGTTATTAAAATCCATTTGGCTATTCATTCTTTATTCACAGTTCAATAAGTAATTGGTTATAACTTACTTATTCAAGATTAAAAGCCCTTCAGGGCATGCATTGGTATTGTTCTAACCCAGTTAGAGAAATACGAGTGTTCTTTGGTGCCAGCTATATAAATCTGACTGGAGACAAATCCCGTACTATGTGTAGGAAGGTGTTAGGATATTGGTGGGTATACATAATTAGTAATTTGAGATACGATTAATTAGTTGTGTTAGGTGTTTGGGTCGCGTCCTGCTGTGCATGGCGCGAACTAATAGTTTTCGGATTCGAAAAGCTTACTAATGACTCAAGTAAACGTGAAACCACACAAAAAAAAAACATACAAGTGTGAAATTGGAGATTTCTCTTTTGTGTTCATAATGTGCTTAGAGAAGAATTATTCCAAGTATCTACGGCTTTAGGAAGCCTTCAGTTGACATCGACTGTTGTCTTGATGTCCTTGGAATTGGGTAAACGAACATACGGGTAGGTGTATGAAACATGCTCAGTGTGGATCAAATTTTTGAATACTTAGTACGAATTAAACCTGTACCTAAACGATGCTGATTGCAACGTCTGATGGCCAGTTTCTATTCAGGAATCCGTTCCAACAGAAGCCAAAGTCATTAAAAAAAAATTCGTTTAACCGTTTTCCAGAAATTGGGGCTACATAAAGGGAAGAGATGAGAGTATATCTTACTTATACAGGTGGGCCAATATCTCTTCTCTTTAACGAGTTTTGACATAGACCTTTCTCTGATATTTTATCTCTAGGGGATAGTGTCGAGCCACGAAAGAAGTCCTGACGAATTTCATCGAGAGGAATCAGCGAGAAAAGGGACAACCAACGAGTACCGGGTATGAAAAAGACGCACAATTTGGATCGATTGAAAAGATTGTAATTATTGAACCCCTAACCAGAAGATATTGATTTCAACGCCTCTTGGACAATATCTAGTTAACAGATTGCAGCCACACTTTGCGATGCTTGAACCCTAACTCAGAGAATTTTGATTTCAACCCCTGTTTGAAAGTCCGTAGAGAGTGACCGATCCCAACAGTAGGAAACATTGGAAGAAAAATCGTCGAGACGATTTCGACGAATTCGCGGTTAGATGAAAGAGGTTGGGCACAATACATGCGATCAGAAGATTATACCTTACGTATATAGATGGGTCTCTATGTTTCCTCTTTAAAGAGTTCTGATAATGGACCTTCTCTGATATTTTATCTCTGTGCGATAGAGTCCACCCATGAAGGAAGTCCTGACGAATAACGTCGATAAGTAACAACGATGGGTACCGGGTATGAACAACAATAAAATGTTATAGATTGTGTCAAAATTTTTCACTAATTGAACCTCTACTAAGAGGATTTTGATAACAACGCCTCTTGGACATTATCTAAATATAAGTAGGAAAAAGTGGAAGAAAAAAACGTCGAGCTAATTTCGATAAATTCCTGGCTAAAGTTAGTAGAGCACAACACACGACGTAAGACATTATATTACGTTTACATTTGGGCTAATAAGTCCCAACAATACACAGTTTTTACTTGACCCATCTTTGATATTGTAATAAATTTTGGAGCATCCGCCATTTGCATATAGCTCTCCATTTTAAGGATTTCATAGATTTTAGTGATCACTTGCTTGATTTTGGGAAGTCGGTGTCCTCAGCCCAACTAATTAGCCAGTTGGTAGGGGCAAACGTCACAGACTGTAGTTTTATTGAGATTCCAGGATGGCATGGTTTAATTTTATAGTGAGTTCAGGTCAGAGTCTCATAAGTGTCCCTGGAGCTGAGTAGTCCCTATTAAAAAATAACTGCATCGAAAGATTATGTGGGTCCATATGCAGAATTTGTGATGGGTGACTGGTAAATTGTACAATAGAGTAATTTAGAAGGGACGGTTCCATTGTCTGGAGACGACTTGTATTGTTCATATGATGGTAGATATGGTTCAAGGTTACAGGCGAAATGAGGCTTTAAAGATTGCTTTGACTGGCCTGAGGAAGCGCAGATAAAAGAGTTCCGAGTACGTGGTGTTTGAGTTGTATATTTCAAGGCGTGAAATATTACCGGCATCTTAAACAAATGAAATAAGGAGAAACCATCAACTTATGACATTGTGGTGTAGGGCTCCTTAGGGGCATCGGCTATGAAAAACGCGCAAATGTGAATCAACTGTATCAATAGTTTGAAAATTCGTCGAGCTGATTTCGAGAAACTCGTGACTAAATAAAGCAAGTCGAGCAGAACACATGCCGTACGATTATATCGTATGTTTACATTTGGGCCATCACGTCCACTCTTTATACATGAACCCTTCATTGATATTTTATTTCTAGGAGATAGAGTCCACCTACGAAGGAAGTCCTGCCGAATTTCGTGGAGACGAAACAGCCAAATAAGGGGCGCCTTAGGGGTACCGGCTATAAAAAACGTTCAAATGTGAATCAACTGTATCAATAGTTTGTTCTCATGGAACCCTTACTTAAAGAATTTTGATTTCAATGCCTCTTATACAGTATCGACATAAGGCCCCTTTCTAACAGCGGAAAAAGTTTAAAGAAAATTCGTCAAGCCGATTTCGAGAAACTCGTGACTAAATCAAGGAAGTCGAGCAGAACACATGCCGTAAGATTATATCGTATTGCTCCTGACCAAATACTTCAACAGCCAACGCATGACCAACTGGATGTTCCGCCTACAATAGAGGAGTTGAGGACGGCCATTAAACAAATGAACTGTGGCAGGGCACCTGAAAAGGATGGTGTCCCAGCGGAGGTCTACAAGGCTGTCAGTGAACAGATTCTAGAGGCATTCCATGATGTGCTAATCAGCATCTGGATGGAAGAGGACATGCCAGACAACCTCCGCGACGCATCACTTGTGGCCCTCTATAAGAATAATCGCACACATGCGGACTGCAGTAACTACAGAGGAATCTCCTTACTCTCCTTAGCTGGCAAAATACTTGCTCGCATCATTCTCCACAAACTTATCGCGGCAGTGTCAGAAGATAACCTTCCCGAGTCTCAGTGTGGTTTTCGCCCGGACCGTAGCACCGTTGACATGATCTTCGCAGTAAGACAAGTCCAAGAGAAATGCCTTGAGCAGAACATGAATCTGTATGTCGTCTTCGTGGACCTGACGAAGGCATTAGATACAGTCAAGAGAGACACATTGTGGGTAATACTCAAGAAGCTTGGTTGTCCTCAGAAGTTTACCAAATTCATCTGGCTCTTCCATGATGACATGACTGGAGAGATTCTCTCAGACAGTGAACCGTCTGAGAAATTCTCCATATCTAACGGAGTTAAACAGGGATCTGTGTACTCGCTCCGGTACTCTTTAACCTCTTCTTCACGCAGGTACTGCTCCACGCCATCCGTAACCTTGACCTTGGTATCTACATTAGATATGGCCTGGATGGATCAGTGTTTGATCTCGGTCGCCTAGCTACAAAAGCCAAGACGCTTGAAAGACTCATCACTGAAGCACTCTTTTCAGATGACTGTACCCTCATGGCCCATGAAGAGATTCACCTACAGACAATTGTGGACAAGTTCTCTGAAGCCTCCAATCTGTTCGGAGTCAAAGTTAGCCAAGGAAAGACAGAAATCCTCTTCCAGCCCGCCCCAAATACTGTCCCTTCACAACCCTGCATCACCATCGGCGATACGCAGCTGAAGAATGTCGACAGTTTCAATACCTAGGCAGCACAATATTCAATGATGGCTCCCTAGACAAAGAGATCACTGCGAGGATCCAAAAAGCCAGTCAAGCACTCGGACGACTCCGAATCAAGGTCTTGCAGCACAGGACATACGCCTGTCAACAAAGATAAAGGTGTACAATGCAGTTGTCCTCACGTCTCTCTTGTATGGCTGTGAAACGTGGACTGTATACCGAAGGCACATCAGTCAGTTCGAACAACTCCACCAGCGCTCCTTGAGATCCATCATGAGGATCAAGTGGCAGGACCGAATCCCCCACCAGGAAGTCCTTGATAGAGCCAACACTACAAGCATCGAAGCCAAACTAATCCAGGCCCAGCTTCGTCGGACCGGCCATGTTATCCGCATGGATCAAAACAAATCCCAAAGCAGCTGTTCTTTGGCGAGCTAGTCCAGGGCAACCGAAACCAAGGCCGCCCTCACAAGAGGTACATAGACAACCTCAAGACGCACATCAAATAGGCAGACTTTCATCCCCATCAGCTCGAGCTCGCTGCCTCAGACAGAAGTCACAGGCAAGCCCTGACCAGAAAAGCCAGTTCCACCTTCGAGGCTGACCGCCACCAGCGTCTTGCTGCAGATCGTGAATGACGTCACAGAGCTGCGTCCCAGCCACCCCCAACCACCGGTGTCCCATGCTCCACCTGCAACCGCCTATGTGCATCGGAATTTGGACTCCGGAGCTACATACGCGTCCATCGTCGATGAGACTGCACAACATGTCTTCCTCGGCCCCCGAGAGACTACCAAGTATTGAAGCGTTACAGCCTTTTAGCAAATTTTAGTAAAACTTTGCGAAGCAGGTGTAGTATTAAATCGTATATATACACAAGGACCCTTGAATACCCCTTTAAAGAGTTTTACATTGGCTCTTCTTGAGTTTTAATGTCTGGTAATATGTTGAAACTACGAAATAAATTTTGACGAAGTGAGAGTAATCAGTGAAATTGGGGGGGAGGGCAATTTCTGGGTATCGGATATATAAAACACGTTCAATGGCTATCGATTGTATCAATATTTTTGTACGTACAGATACTGCATTTCGAGAAGTTTGATTACAGCGCCTCTTGGAGAATCTATGTCTATGGATCCGTTCCATCACTGGATAGATTTACTGAAAATTTCTGGGGGAGATTTCTAGAGATATGGAGCTCAATATATGTTACGTATAACAAAGAAGATAAGGAGAGCACATCTTCAGTCCTTCTCTTGCGGTGGAGAACTAAAGACGGTGTTCCAAGCTCCCGCCGCAAAGAAAGATTTGATGTCCACTCATGGCACATACATGCATGTGATGCCCTACAAAAAGACATTTTGAAGTCCTCACCCTCTAACAACTGGAGAAACTCGCAGCCTGGAAGGTTGGCCGGGGTGACAGGCTGCGGTCCAGCTCTAGCATCTAATAATGTTGAGGGCCACCCTGGACATGCGCATACGGGTGGTCTACAAAGCAATTTTCCATGCCATCTTCGATCGCAGAGAATTCGGTATCTTTCTCGATTCTCCTTCTTGCTCGTCTCACGTCCTTGGCTATTGCTGCCAGGGCGACGGTGAACGCGACACAGTTAGCTACCTTTAAGGCTGCCACTAGGCGCCTTAGCTGGGATGGTCCTAAAAGCCATCAACCGCAGAGTTGGAGGCAAGGACATGGGGCGATGGCGAGCACATTCTCCAACTTTAACCGACACCGGCTCCGAAAACACTTCTTCGGCGTCTGCATGCGCGACGAGCTAGCGCGTCTGCCATGGCGAAGTGTACAAAGGTCGGCATTTTCAACTTCGGCAACTCGCAAAACTGAGTAACCCATTGGAAAGTTTTGGCTCTTGGGGATGGTCGCGTGCCTCTGACTTGCCCGCGGTGTCGGCTACCACTCTCTGTTCAGAAAATGTCTGATGGGCCGATTGCGGTGCTACTTCCGCTCGACAACGACTGAAGCCTGGTGTGCTGATGTAGACGGCGTTGTTTTTGTGCAGCTGTTAATTGAAACAGGTCCTATCACTGCATGTAAGCCATACTGGTGGACAGCTTCAGACGCTCGCAGAGACAAAGACGACTCCCTCCTAAGCGCTCTGGCGAGCCTCGCCCAGTACGTGAGAAATGATGACCTATGGAACTGCACAAGTCATTACGACGCCATAGACATGAATGGCCTTATTGTGTACACCGAGACCGCCAGTAGACCAAAATTCTCTGACGTAGATTTTTTTTTCACCCCTGCTAAGGTCAGGCGTAGTCGTTTAGTCAAGACTTATAAAGAGTGGATTTAACGGCCCAAATATAAACATAAGATATAATCTTACGGCATGTGTTCTGCTCGACATTCTTGATTTAGTCACGAGTTTCTCGAAATCGGCTCGACGAAGTTTCTTTACACTTTTTCTGATGTTAGAAAGGGGCCTTATTTCGATACAGTATAAGAGGCATTGAAATAAAAATTCTCTAAGTAAGGGTTCCATGAGTACAAACTATTGATACAGTTTATTAAGATTTGCGTGGTTTTTTTTTTATAGCCGCTTCCCCCTAAGGTGCCCCTTATTTGGCTGTTTCGTCTCCACGAAATTCGGCAGGACTTCCGTCGTAGGTGGATTCTCTCGCATAGAGATAAAATATCATTGAAGGATTCATATATAAAGAGTGGACGTAATGGCCCAAATTTGAACGTACGACATAATCTTACGGCATGTGTTCTGCTCGACTTCCTTTATCTAGTCACGAGTTTCTCGAAATCGGCTTGACGAATTTTCTTTAAACTTTTTCTGCTGTTAGAAATGGGACTTATTTCGATATTATATAAGAGGCGTTGAGATCAATGTCCTCTAAGTAAGGGTTCCATGAGTACAAACTATTGATACAGTTTATTATCATTTGAGTGTTTTCATAGCCGGTACTCCTTAAGGCGCCCCTTATTTCGCTGTTTAGTCTCCACGAAATTCGTCAGGACTTATTTCGTAGTGGACTCTATCTCCTAGAAATAAAATATCAATGAACGGTCCATGTCAAAGCTCTTTAAAGGGGGTACATAATTTCCCAACTGTATAGACAATGTAAAATATTCTTACAGCATGTGTTTTACCCGACCCCCTTTGTATAGCCACAAGTGTGTCGAAATCAGCTCATCGAATTTTCTCCAAACTTTGCCTACCGTTGGAACACATAACTACCTATAAAACCGCCGAGGAACCGTTGAAATGAAAATCTCTAGGTAGGTTTTTGATTGGGTCAAATTATTGTAGCAGAAACTCCCTTGGTTACATTACACAGAGTCTAGCTATCTCGGGTTCTTTAGTATAGGTCTTTGTATTTGGAGTGATACCCTGCTGAATGTCTCTGAGGACTGGTGCTTTAGAGTGCGACAGATTTCTACCCCAGCGGGATACCGTCTTATTTCTGGCTTCTTGTCGCACTTTTTCATACCCGGTTCGTATAGCCTACTCCTCCTTATATCGCTGATTCCTCTCGACGAAATTCGTAAGGACTTCCTTTGTAGATGTATTCTATCCGCTAGAAATAGAATATTATAGAAGGGTCCATTTCAAAACTCTAAAGAGGGGACGTGATGGCCCAACTGTGTTCTTAAGATATAATCTTCTTATGGTATGTGTTGTCCCCGACTTCTTCCATCTAGCCGCGAATTTCTCGAAATGGATTCGACTAATTTTCTTCAAATTTTTCGAACTGTAAGAACGGGTCCCTAAGTAGATAATGTCAAAGAGGCGTTGAAATCAAAATCCTCTGAGTAGAAACTCAATTAGGACCAACTATTGATATAAATATATTACAATTTGAGAGGTTTTTTTTTTCATACCCAGTACCCATAGGACGCATCTTATTTCCATGTTTCCTCTCATGAAATTCGTCAGGACTTCCATCGTGGATGGACTCTATCCCCTAGAGATAACATATCAAATAACGGGCCCATGTCAAAGCTCTTAAGACGGGAAGTGAAAGCACAACTGAATACATCAGATATCATCTTCTTACGGCATGCATTGTACTTGACCTCCTTCATCTAGTCGCGAATTTCTCGAAATTGGCTCTACGAAATCTCTTCTAATTTTTACTACTTTTAGAACGGATCACTAATTAGACGCTGTCCAGGAGATGTTGAAATCAAAGTCCTCTGAGATGGAGTACAATTAGTAAAAACCATAGATACCATCTATTAATATTTGCGTGTTTTTCATACCCGGGACACATAAGGCGCCATTTATTTCGCTGTTTCCTCTCGACGAAAAACGTCAACATATCCTTCGTAGGTGAACTCTCTCCCCTACATATAGAATATCAAGCAGGGTCCATGTCAAAACAGTACAAAGAGGTGACGTAATGGCCCAATTGTAAACGTACGATATAATCTTAAGGCATGTGTTCTGCTCGACTTCTTTTATGTTGCCACTAATTTCTTGAAATCGGCTCGACGAATTTTCTTCAAAACTTTCTAACTGTTAGAACGGGTCGTTAATTTAATGCTGTCCAAGAGACGTTGATATCAAAATCCTCTAAGTTGGAGCACAATCAGTGATACAATCAATTAACATTTGCGTGTTTTTCATACCCGGTACTTACCGTTCGGCCGTTATTTCGTTCCTATCTCGTGACGAATTCCCTTCGTGGATGGACTCTATCCTCTAGAGATCAAATATCAAAGAAAGGTCCATGTCAAAACTCCTAAGATGGTATGTAATGGCCTAACTGATTAGGTATGATGTCATCTTCTGACGGCATGTGTTGTACTCGACCATTTTTCTCCTATTGCGAATTTCTCGAAATTGGCTCGAAGAAGTTTCTTTACACCTTTCATACAGTAAGAACGGGTCCCTATTTAGATACTGTCCAAGAGACGTTGAAATCAAAATCCGCTAAGTTGGAGTACAATCAGTACAAACTAGTGATACCATCTAGTAACATTTGCGTGTTTTTCATACCAGGTACCCAAAGGGCAGCCCTTGTTTCGCTGTTTCCTTTCGATGAAATTCATTAGGACTTCCTTTGTGGGTGGTCTCTATCCCCGAGATATAAAATATCAAAGAAGTATCTATGTCAAAACTCAACGAAAAGGTAACGTAGTGTCCCCAATGTAACGTAAATATAATCTTACGGTATGTGTTGTACTCGATCTCCATTATCTAGCCGCGAATTTCTTAAATTTAGCTGGACCAATTTTTCTCTGTATTTTCCTGCTGTTAGAACGGGTTCCAAGCTAGATGATGTCCAAGAGGTGTTTAAATCAAAATCATGTAAGTGGAGGTTCCATTAGTAGAAACTATTGATGCAATCTATGAATATTTAAGTGTTTTTCGCACCCGGTACCCGTCGGACACCTCTTATTTTGCTCTTACCAAGTGACGAAATTCGTCAGGAGTTTATTTGTGGACGCACTCCTTCCCCTAGGATGAATTCATTCGGCAAATAACGCCAATCATACAACAACGCGCAAAAGAAATAATACCAACATTGATACCACCAGCATTGCAACAACGAGCCCTTTAACGAGCGAAACCAGCGATACAATCACCTAACGAGTTGAGGAAAAATTATCTAAAAAAAGGGGGGAAGGACTAAGACTGCCAGGAACCCGTCGTTCATGGTTCGCAAAAGGTCTAAGACTGCCCGGAACACATCGTTGATACTTCCCATGTCCAATTTTGATTTACTTGATGCTGCTGAACGATTAAATATCAAAAACTTCAGAGGTGTTTTTTTTATGCGCGATCAATTACCAAAACAACCAAATCGTGTTGAAACCGGTGTCATTAATCTCGATGGAAGTTCTGGTCCGGGTACTCACTGGGTTGTATACGCGATTGATCCACGTAGAATTATTTATTTTGATTCATATGGACTGGCACCACCGAAGGAATTGTTACAATATGTCAGCAACATGCAAAGTATTCCCGTATGGCATTCAACATTTCCGACACAAACAATAAATGATCCTCCAATATGTGGCCGCGAATCACTTGCTGTACTCGATGCTATTTCAAAATCTTCCGATGCACCTCATATAGCTGTACATACGTACACGAGTTCTGTTTTAAATAATCGCTAATCGTATAATGGTCGATATTTATGGAAGATCGTCTATCAAAGACAACAAGAAACAAGATGATATTGATTTATCAAAGTACGCTACCAGAGATGATCTTGCTGATATTATGAACCTCTCTGGAGTTGACCGGGATGAAGTTGTTATTTTTCAGGATAAATACGGTGTTTTAAAGGCGAGTAATATTACGTGGATCGACATAATTCGTACCATCTGATAAAAAATTAACCGCAGCGTCTTACTGGTGGTGTCTGGAATTTGTCGCTGAAACACCTCAATTGATTACTTAATACTTTAGAGTATATGATTTGACAAACGTCAGATCTAAATTTTGTAAACAAATACAGATACGAACAAGTGTATTTGTTACAGACCCAACTGAAAAATATCATAGACGAGTATACAGCAAAAATAAACAAATATCGTAGACGTATCGTTGTTACTGACATAATTGTTTATTCTGCATCTGCCGTAGTCGCTGAAACAGCAACTATAATCGGATCATTATCAGCCGCATACATAATAGCACCAGTAATAGAAATTGGTGTTGAAGTTATAACCGGTGTTGCTGGTATTCTTAATATAATTGCAAAAAAGATATCTACGTGTGCCGCTGATAAATTATATAAATATCAAATGTTACTATTGTCGGCAAATTATCATCGCTGATATCATCAGGACTCAATGATGGAATAATATCAGATCAGGAATTTGCAGAAATGCTCCTGATTTACAAATCAGGGGTTTATCACAACATCTCTGGTTTGGCAACTGGAAATCAAATCGAGCTGTCTCCGACAATGACAGACTCACCTTAATTTAAATCAGTAAGTAAATCATAAAATGACTACGCCACAAGAGCTCCTCCAACAAATCGTCGCTAATAAAGCACCAACAACAACCACGATGATATCAACTAGCTCAAATAATCCTGAATTCGACATTGTCTTTCCAGGGGCAATTCCAGCAAAGGAAATATCATTAGCATAATTACGAGTATATTACAGCTGGCCAAATATTAGATCCAAATCATTTAGTGGGATGCCCGCAAATAATTCGTTAGTGTTTTCTTATAAACATAAACCCGAAGGAACTCCAGATTGGTAAGTTGTTGTTATTCCTATGGGCAGTTATCAAATCGAACAGATCAATGATAAATTCCAACGCAGAATTAAATCTATCACAGGAAAAGAACCTAAAATCGCTATTACGGTTCATGAGCCAACATTATCAGCTGCGATAGAAATATCACCAACAGACTACGCCGTAGATATATATCAATCATCGATCAGAACTGTATTAGGATGGCCAGAAGTTCCACCGACATATGAAGGTCTACCAGAACCTAAACGAGTTGATTTCACCACAGACAATAAAGTGTACTTGAAAAAAATTCCAGATTACGAAATATGGATATCAATACCAAAGTTCAAATTAGGATTTGAAATCGTCAAACCTCAGGAGAGGGACGACAGAATACATGGTTCCCTGGTATGGAATCATGGAAGATATTCGTTTTCAGGATCAGAGCTCGAAAATTATTTCAAAATCATTAATACTGAGCACAAACGAATGAGTGACAGACTGCACCAGTGACTCACTAGTTATATTAACGAATATCCCCCTGTTAACGATTATCTGAGATGTGAAATCATCAAGCAAGTGGTACATCTGAACAAATTAACTTCGGATTTCGAAAATTATCATCAGAAAATTATACAAGCGGCGATTGAAGGTGACGACATTTATAGAGCCGGTGGTTTAACAGCTAAAGAAATATTCCTGGGCAGTCATTCAATAACAGAGGCAGATATGCCAACATTTAAATATCCAGGATTCAACGCCGATGAAATGAAAAAAACTGTCAAATATATCATCGATGATTACTTTCCAAAGATCGTAGACGCGTGGAGAAACATGTCCCCTCCGGCGAGTATTCTGTGACATAACAATGATCCATACGGTGGAGGTCAGCATATATCACCAGGTGTTGTCGCGATCACATCAACGATCGCAGTTAATTTAGTGTGTGATGCTATTGACGGAAGTTATCAGATAGATACTGAAAAATCCATGCAAGCACAGCAAGGATATATCTTATATTCATTTACCCCCGAAGTACCCCCTGGATTTTTAATTGTGTCAGTACCTGTTAATCCGGTTTATCTGCGATGTCATAATTAGCTATTATCACGGATACATTTTAAGCTTACTGACCAGGCCGGACACTTACTTGATCTACAACATGAAGTTTTGACGATAAGTTTGTATGTGAGATCGTAGCTTCTTTTGTCAGAATAAAAAAAATATTGTAATCTGAATCAGAATCAGAATTAAAAAAAATTACAATCTGAATCAGAATCAGAATTTAAAAAAATTACAATCTGAATCAGAATCAGAATAAATATTATAATCTGAAACAGAATCAGGATCAGAGCAAATATTATAATGAAATTTTATTTTTTGGACTGAAAATTAGACTAAACTCTGAAAATCAATGGCACTCAACATAACAAAAATCTGTCTTGATAAATCATAAAGTAAATATTATCTGATTATGTATAAATATTATCATCAGAATAAAAATAGATAGTATAATGTGAATCTGTATCAAAATAAAAATAAATAACATAATATCATAAAAATCATAATATTAATCTGAAATAAATATTATAAATATTATAATTTGAATCTGAACCACTTTCATTATCCTTCTTGACTTTCATCAGCGACATCGTCGCTGCACATAACAAGGTCACTGCACGTAAGTTTTTTCAGCTGTCGCACACGTGAATTCACAATCTTTTTTGTTTCGTATTCGCGTGATAACTCTGATGCAACTTTTTCAATCGCGTTTGCGAGTGAAACGAATTTTCGAATATCTTCATCATCGACATAGATATTGTTTTACGGCCTGTTGAAGTAACTTAATGAATCTATACTCGGCTGCTAGTGTATATCTCCCATCATATTTCCGTTTCTATAGCGTCCAATTGTTCAAATAATTATATATCCTCATCATTTAATTTTTTAATCTCAGAAATAATTGCATTAATATTTTCGAATTCATTATATAATAAATATTTGTTTAAAATTAAAATAAATCTGAATAAAAATAAATTAGAATTAGAATAATAATATAAAAATAAATCAGAATAAAAAAATCTGAATCAGAGTCAGAACAAAAATAAAAAATAAAAATATTTTAAAATCAGAAATAAATATAATATTTATAAGTAGCAATGATGAGCGGTTATTATTCCACGGTGTCCCTTCATTTGCTAGTAATCATTCTGATTAGGGTCCCTTCATTGATGCCTTTCTTATTGTTTGTGTATGGGGGCACCCTTCACGATTTTCTTTCTAGCGACATTCTTTCTGAATGTCCTTGTGTGGGGTACCCTTCAGTGAGATTGAGAGCTACATCACGCTACTGTTTATTTTGGAGGCACCAGTTTCATGTACACCCCCCAAATCAAACCCGGATGAGTGAAAAATATCACCCACCACGCTGTTTGACGTGGTGAGGCGTGTACATGAAATCCCCTGGGGCGGTGCCCCCCCCACTATATTAGGAAACATTGATACCATACCGCACACCGTCGATAATGTGTCGGTCACGGTCTTTTGAACTCTAGACCTCGGGTATGAGAATTCTCCACTGCAATACTGCGCCACGGGCTCATTATTACAAATATATGTTTCAGAAATTATTATGAAATTACTTATGCTGGATAAGCAGGCAACCTACACGTGATCAATATACTGAATAAAAATCACAATTATTGTAAACTGCGGCGTGGATTTATTTCAATTTCCAAACACATTTCATACAATATATCGTATAAAATATCTGTATTCGATAATCACACATACATTTTCTGCAGGGAGGTTAAAGTACATGTAGGCCCATATTATATACTCCGGTAGTCTTACCTATAAGAGCTGAAAATAACTTAACTGGATCTGTGTGCAGTAAAAATAAAAAATAGCGGCAGTCATATAATATTACGCACTTGCAAGCGGGGCAACTACTTAATTACCCTAGCTGAGAAATCGTTCCTTGGCAGAGTTATCTCCCTTCATCATCTAATGCAATAGTGAGATAGTGAAATGTTATTTTTTGGTTAAATTGTTTTGAAAACGCCGATTTGGTTATATTATTTACGACATATTATATCGAACGCTCGTGAATATCAAAATATATTCCAGCTGCATTCATTGATTGAAATATTCTTTTTTTCCCAGTCTCAGCGTTCACAGATTTAACAACCCTGGGAAATTTACTATAGTTCCCAGTACCCCCTCGTACAAAATTCTGACTGTGCAAGAGCTTGTAAGTTACATAAAGAATTATCAAGTTTTCTGCCATTGATATGATCGATCACAAGTCCGTCTTTGATCAATTCATGAAAACATTCGTAGAT
>JAECUM010038579.1:0-36303 GCA_016617855.1 Megalonaias nervosa
ATATATATATATATATATATAAAGTTTCGACACCGATTAACGCGTCTTGCAACTTTCAGGAAGTACTTCAGAACGCTGAAGATGCTGGAGCAAGTGAGGTCAAGATCCTCTATGATGACAGATGTATCAATACGCCAGAAGATAATAGGAGCAGCATTCGGAAGTTTCTGAGGGTCAGTTTTAGAAATTCTAAAATACATGCAAGCTTATATCTGTATCGTTAAATAATAATGGAATAAGGTTCTTTTCAATGACTGTATAGTTTCCTTATCTCAAACTAGGTGTTAAAAACATGTCTCCATGTTGCATGAGGACAGGACTCAAATAGGTAACGTATTTTCATTTGTGCTTAAAGTATCGTAATTACGTTACATAAAAAGAGAACATATTCAATACTCCAAATTACACACATGCTCATTGCGTCATATGATCCATTACCGATTTACCCAGGTGAGCACTAAAAACCTATTGAAAATGTTATTTGTCAGATTATAAACTTAATAACTTTTATTATTTTGGGAACTTACCGGAGAGTTTGCATGTTATGTCCTTCCTATCTTGCTACTTTTTTGTTATTATTATAATAGCAAGAGCAGCAGAACAACGGTAGTAATAATAATAATAATAATAATAATAATAATAATACTAATAATAATAATAATTATTATTATTATTATTATTATTATTATTAATTCAGGGGCCAGCCCTTTGCTTCTTTAATGACGCTACCTTCACGGAATCAGACTGGAGGGGAATAAAAATGATATACAGCAGCGTGAAGGAAGATGATCCACTCAAAGTAGGACGATTCGGATTGGGATTCAAATCTGTTTTCCACATCACAGGTAATGCGGTTTGTCAGCATAGGATAAAAATCCTCGCTAACAGTATAATTCCATGAGTTTCTAACTCGTTCATGTCTTCCGTCCTGCTTCTTCTGTTTCCGTCTAACAAATTCGATCCCCCCCCTCCCCAATGTAGTCCTTGCGATACAATGGGAACAATTCTTTATTTGATATGTAGGAGGAAAATCAGGCTAGGAGACAAACATATGCAAGCTTGTCTATCAGAATGCGTATAACGAGATACTCGCGCTTTTTTCCTTTGAAAAGTGACGTATTTACCGCTCTTGTGTTTTGTTATTATTGTTTTTGTTACGTAAGAGGCATACAGCGTATGCGTGTCTGTTCTTCGGGTGCATATGACTGTACGTAATGTATGTTCCGCAATTCAGATATGTGAAACTATTTTCTGCATCTTCATGAAGACTTGCCTTGAAACATGAACGATTTTACTGACATGGGGTAATCGTGCAGTCATGTTCGGAAAAGTGTTTCCAGAGTTATGCCCCTTTGTTGTCAACGGTATATATCATAAATGACACGTCTCGCGTGCGCAACCAGCTCTACAACATTTGATGAGATGGCAGTCGTTAAGCACAATCCATGTCGTTCTGTCATCAGCCTCGGATGTATTTTGTCATTGTCATTTGGTTTGGGTTTTTCGAAGTATATGTAATATATTATATTTATTTTGTGTTCAACAATTACTATAGATTTTGATGAATTGCCGTAAAACTTGGCAAGATATTATTGACATGAGGCCCACATGTACATATAGTATTTTTATCATGCTGTGATGTACGCTTTTTCAGAGTTAAGTTCCGTTTTAGTAGAATGGCAATGTTGTACATGATATTGCTTTGTTTTTTAACAAGTGACAGAGCTTTTGATGAATTGACCTCAGCTTGGCAAAGATTATTGGCACGAGATCCTACAGGCACATATGGTTGTGGCATTGTGCCCTAAAGCAGTCTTTGAAAGTTTTATCCCTTTTCGGTGTTGAAGGTATATCTGTGTGTGTGTGTGTGTGTGTGTGTGTGTGTGTGTGTGTGTGTAACTAGTCCCCGATGGTATGATGAAATGCTCAGAATCATGGAAGATATTATTGACACGAGGACTTCTTGTACACTTTGTTCCGTTGCCGTGTTCTGATGCGTTTATTTTTAAGTTGTGTCCCTTTCCGGTGTTAAAGTCATATATTATAATCGATATTTTTGTGTGTTTAGGTAGTCACGCGTGTGTTTATGAATTTCCCTAAGGCGTGGACAATCATTGATATCAGGAAAACAACTTCTTTGTCACTTTCGGATTTTTATATAATGAGCCCGATTCTTTTTATCCGTCGAAGTGTTTGAGAGTGCATGAAATCAAGCGGTTTATGAAAGTAAAATATACGTCACGTAGGTGTTATCCTTAAAGTATCTGAATGTTGTAATAATAGTAGATGTTCTGGGTAAGGATGATCAAAATCATCTTTGAAATTAGGTACGGGATTTTTATCATTAACGACTGACTGATAGATTTAGTCCTTTGAATACTAGACCCTTATTAATGTTGCAGATATTTGAAACGACGCATTTGTTTCCAGATTGGTTAATAGCTATGAAAGGTATAAAATAAATATTGTATTACGATTTGTTTTAAAAGGCTATGCAAGAATAAAGCATCTGAAAGAGATATATATATATATATATATATATATATATATATATATATATATATATATATATATATTAGTGGATAATTTCCTTAAAGGTGACATTGAACAGTTTAGGACAATGAATAATTTCATTACTTTTGCGAGCTTTATAAGTCTGTCTATGTTGTCCATCTATCCAAATATCCGACTGTCTGATCGTCTTGCTTTCAACGCTATACCGTTAGATATCAGTCACATATCTTAAGCAAACTTTGTTGACTGCTTGTACATGCGTTGGAAAAAGTATATTCCTCTCAGGTCATAAGTTCAGATGTAAAGGTCAATTTAACTCGAACAAATATGGTTTATACACAATAACTTTTAAGTTGGACAAAATTCAGCTTCAAAGTTGGACTAAATTCATTCACTCACATTTTGGGAAATCTTACATATGGGGTAATAAAGACTCCTATAAAGTGTGAAGCTGAAAGGTCAACGTTTAAGGTCAGGACAGCCAAGTAAGAAAAGGCTGGTTTTGCGTTTCATATGGTACAAGAAAGGATCCCATGTAAGGTAAGAAAAAGAACAAAACATCAAGGGTTATACTGTCAGTGTGGCACATTACAGACGAGCAAATAGCTTAAGAATTAAAGAGGGTTGTTAATATAGGACGGACGTACGCAACAGATGTTGAATTAGGCTGATAAGTAATGAAGGTCGCCATTGTCCAGATAAAGATACAATTCAAACCTCATGATAGTATGGTTTAATATTCCAGATCGAAGTCAATGTAACTTATCAGTTAGTGTTGATCAGAGTCAGCTATCTCAGCTAATACCAACATACAGACTCATTAAATACACGGTGGGCCTATTTGGTACTGTTGACTTACTCTTGTACTAAAGCTATGTCTGCCTCGTTCCAGATCACCCTGTAGTGTTGAGTGGTGATAGAATTCTCTTTATGGATCCCCACAGAAAGGCCGACCATGTATGTCTAACAGTTCAACTCTCCAAGTTGCAGACATGGAAGAAATTGAACATTAAAGATTTTTTCCTGGCCCTTAATGGAACATTTGGTGTTTCCAGTGAGATTCTAAAGACTGGGAGATACGATGGAACTTTATTTTGGTTTCCTTTGAGATCTGATACTTCGAGTCTGTCAGATGCAGTGTATAATAAAGAAAAGGTGATGGATCTTTTCACGTCATTTCGAACTGAAGCCTCAAGCATTTTGGTCTTCTTGAAACATTTGACGAAAGTTTCTTTGCATGAAAAGAAGAGTGATACAAACATAATCAATTTGCTATTTACTGTAGAAATCGTGAAAAATGTAGACGAAGTTAGAGATTTCAGGAAAGCTTTTCTGAAGGAAATCAGAAATTTGAATAGGTCTATCCCACAAAACTCGATTGACAGTAGATATCACCTGTCCTTTTGCACAAAATTGTTTGATGGAGACAATGTCGTGGAGGAAATGAATAATGACTGGAAGGTGATTAATTACTACAAGGGAGGAAGTATGTCTGAAGAACTTCGGGCACTTATTCAGGATGATTCTCTTGGATACATGCCTCTTGTTGGTGTGGCTGCCCCTATGGGTCAAAATTGTGCAGAGTTCAAAGGTCATGTATATTGCTTCCTGCCACTGCCACAGAAGACCCAAAGTATGACGGGATTGCCGGTGCATGTAAACGGATATTTTGCCTTGAGCCAGAACAGACGCCACATTAAATGGCCTTCAGCTGAGCAAAATGTGATGCACCTACACAGAGACAAATCATTGGTGTGGAATGAAAAGCTGCTGAAAGAGGTACTGCCGGATGCATATGAAATTCTTTTGATAGAGATGATTAACCACGCTGTGAGAAAGGGAAATCCAGATGATGTTGTTCAATGTGTATATGCAACTATTCCAAGAGTTGATAAGGTTGTCGATGAATGGAAAGCCATACTTCCAAGTCTTTTCGGGAGAATAATTTCGAGACCCACTTTAATGACTGTCAGCAAATCTGGAGAGAAGAGTTGGATTAGCTGCGCTGAAGCTTTCTTCGCCACATTTCGTAATTACGCTAACTTACCACTAACTGTGAAGTCCACCCTGGTGAAAGTTTTACAAATGTATGACAAACGATATGTGAATGTTCCATTGCATGTTTTTGAGTCATTCTCAAAATTAAATAATTGTCTAAAGGATATGAACTCACAAAGTTTTGCTGCTATGTTGAAACAGGATTCACGGTATAAGTCCTTGTCAGGTGAGGAAAAACTAAATATTCTCGAGTTCCTTACAACAGACTGTCCCTATAAGATTCTGGAAGGAATAGAACTACTCCCCCTGCAAGATGGATCCTTCCTTACTTTTGTTTCTAGACAGAGGACATCGGACCAGGTGTTCCTTTGCAACCAGGAGGAACTAGAACTCTTCCCAGGGTTAGATAAAAAGTTTGTTTGCCAATCACACCAAAATCAATGGCTCCAGAAGCACACGCGTTCTATGGTCAAACAAGGTAAGGATACAATTTTTGTTTAATAAATATCTTCAATTTCATTATCTCATTAGCAAATGCTAAGAATTACATTCAGTATTTTATGATCAGAAGCATTACAAACTTGAGTATTGTCACCACAAAATCAATCCATTCTAAATTAATATTCGATTCTTGCCATATTGGTACTATGCTCAAGCAAGTACCCAGCTTGATTGGAAATAACGAACAATAACTATTCATATTACGTGACCACAAAGACCCATATGATATTTTACATTGTTGAATATCATTCAATTAACATTTATTGTAATCATCATTGAACATTGGTAGCTTAAGTCTTTAACGATGGTGATCTCATCAGTACAACGTCAGTTTTTAAAATTCTGGGAGCAGGGTATTGATATCATTCAAATTTGAATCCTTGGGTGTTTACAATTAACATTGATGTTACATAATTTATAGCTGCCACATGTTTCTGAATGAAATAAAGCTGTCCCTTTATGATTTTGCTTTTATTTAATATGCACATTAATGTCCTTGGTGAAAACATTTTGCAGATAGAAGAATATTGTAATAATTTGTTATGTACGTGTTATTGGAGAATATAATATTTATATTTTACTGATTCATATAAGTTGATGGAGAGAGAGAGAGAGAGAGAGAGAGAGAGAGAGAGAGAGAGAGAGAGAGAGAGAGAGAGAAACTTCATCCGGAAGAAAAGATGTTCAACTTTGCTTGTGTTTTATTACATTTGAGATTTATGGGATTTTTTAAGAAACCTTTGACCAATTACAACTATAATGATTTGAAATATTCATTAAAAGTTTGAAACTCGAAAAGCTATATTGTTATTTTTCACGAAATGGTACGATATTCTTGTTAATGAAAGCAACTTTTCTTTTGATATCTCAGTTCATGAACGCGATTCTTCAGTTATTAAGCTATCCTTGATGTAAGATCTCGTACCTTCGTTTTGTTTCAAGGATTATACCAGATACATCTCATGGAGGCTGCAACATTTCGGGCTATGCTGGAGAAAACAATTCAAGAGCACCTTGGTCCCACCTATTCGAGAACAGTAAAGACATTTTCTGTTTTGTCTGGCAGCTGGATTCAAAAGGTATGGGAGCATATTTTCTCACATAAATATGATGTTAGCCACTTTCAACACATGCCACTGATTCCTTTGTTACAATCTGAATCCTGGTCTAATATTCAAGAAATGGAATTGTACCAACTTACAGACTTGCTGATCGTGAAACAGATACAAAACGTGCGAAGCCTTCATGAAGGAGTCTACAAATGCTTGGAACATTTATCCATCACAGTACTTCCCTCCCTACCCGAGTGGCTTCAGAGATCGCAGATATTACAGTATATCCATTATTCCACACTTGATGGAGTAATTCAACTTTTAGACAAATTGTACCTTTTTCCTGACAGGGAAAAACTCATTTCTGAATTCAATAGATCCTGTGAAAAGGACGCAAGGAATGAATTTGTCTGTTTTCTGGCGGGTTGTACGACCTGGACTTCGAATAGCAAAAACTTGGTGAGGTGTCTCAAGCTATTTACAGAGAGTGGATCAGTTGATAGGGCAGTATCTGTTCAAGAGAATACAAACGTCACTAGAGTTGTGGACTTTCCAGTAAAGTTCCCAAAACCCGTAATCACTGTAAGTTATGACGAATGCCGTTTATGTTGTGCACTGGGAGCAGCAGAGTTGGATAAGAAAAGTTTGATTATTGAGACTTTACGAATGATGCAAGGCTCATCCTACAGTTTTTCCGACAAAAGAATGTTTATGCAATACTTTATACAGTATATAGGAGAGTTTGAGCACGCCAGAAATATTCTGAACTTAGCAAGTAGAGTTTCTTTTCTCGAATCCAACATCACGCATGCTGTTTGTACACCGGCCGATCTCTTTGATCCATTGGATTCTCGGTTGCGTGAACTCTTTAAAGGCGAAGACCGCTTTCCATCGAAAAACTGTTTCCAAACAAATACGGACATTGAGGCCTTAAAGAAGCTCGGTTTAAAGACATACATTAATCTGACAGCCACAGAGTTGCATGAAACAGCTCGGCGTATCGAAAACCTGTGTGAAAAAGGAAAAGAGAGACATGTAACACAGAGCAAAGCACATCGGTTGCTGGAGGTTTTAGAGGAGAAACCGGCTCTCCTAAATGCTAATGTGCACGAACATACCCTAAAGAAAATGTTAATGGATGTGAGGTGTATGCCACATGCAGAAACGAAAGATCGAAGCTTTCCAAGTGTACTGCCATGGTTCCAACAACAACATATGCTGAGCAAACCATCTGAATTACGACTTCTAAAATTTTCTGGACTAGTTGGCTCAACAATGCCGTTGATTAACAGCCAGAGCAAAGAGTTGGCGAAAGAATTTGGATGGAACCAAGATCCGCCCAGTGACAAAGTTGCTGAACAATTGGGACTGCTGATAGAAATGTACGAGAGTAGTTACAAACCAGAGTTCATGCCAATCATAAACGGAATTTATCAGAAGCTCACAACATACAGCATGCACAACTTATTGGCTGATTCGAACTTTGTGACCCTTCTTCAAAAGGGCTGTATTTGGAGAGGAGACGGATTTTGTCCTCCACGAGAGATTTATCTTGAATCAAAAAGAAATGACCTAGACCTTACTCCTTATTTGTACAAACTTCCAGAGGAATTTAAAGGCCTTCAGTCTTTCTTTCTGAAGCTAGGTTGCAGCAAAGAACAGAATGTTGATGTTCTTCTAAGGACACAGATCATAATCAAAGAAAAGCATGAATTATTGCAACATTCATGTGATGAAGTAAAGAGAGATATATCAATATTAGTCAGCATTCTCAACAGACTGAGACAGGAAAAGAGCAAAATGAAAGAGCGTATGCACGAGATTCTGTTCCCTATTCACTGTACAGAGGAGTCAACATTAGTTCTGAAAACAGGTCCAGAATGCACTTATTGCAATGCACAGTGGCTTCGAGATATGACTTCTGAAGAAGAAGAAGAAAATATTTATTATGTTCACGAAGACGTGTCAAATATGACTGCTGAAGAGTTGGGTGTCAAATCTCTTACACAACAACTTCTTTCAGATACTGAGGAACTTGCCATGGAGGAATGGGGTCAGGAAGAACCGCTCACAACGAGATTGCATCGTGTTATAAAGGAGGGATACCAAGACGGGTTTTCCGTTCCCAAAGAGATAGTACAGAATGCGGATGATGCTGGAGCAAAGTGCGTATATTTCCTTTATGACGAAAGAGAAAATGACGATGCTAGGACAAACCTTTTGGATGAAGGTATGGCAATATGTCAAGGGCCAGCTATATGGGCATTCAACGATGCACAGTTCCAAATAGAAGACTTTAAGAACATCACAAAGTTAAATGCAGCGACAAAAAAGGACGAGCTGGAAAAGATTGGAAAGTTTGGTTTAGGATTTTGTTCAGTGTATAATCTAACTGACGTTCCGAGTTTCATCAGTGGTAGCAATATTGTCATTTTTGATCCACACAAATCTCACCTTGGAAAAGCTTTACCCGGATCTAGTCCTGGTATGAAAATTGACTTTGGAAAGATGAAAAATCGGAGAATGATGAAACGGCTAAAAAATCAATTTAAGCCCTTCCAAGACGTCTTCGGATGTGATATATCCTGCAGTTTTCAGGGCACTCTTTTTCGCTTCCCGCTTCGAACAGCCTTCCAAGCTCAAAGTAGTAAAATATGTGACAAGTACTATTCAAAGGAAGAATGTCTAGACCTCTTGCATATAACAATCAAAGCCGCTGGAAATTTGATGTTGTTCACTCAACACATCCAGGAGATAAAAATATTCCATCTACCTGCAGACAGAAATGATCCCAAAGAAGCTAAAGCAATATTTTCCATGACCAAGGAATATTTTCAAGGACAACCACAGTATTCACTTAAAGAAACTATACTGTCACAAGCATCAAGACTGAAATCCAACAACGAGTTGAGATCTCATCCATTGAAAAGGTTGCAAAAAATTACCATTTCGGAGAAATTAGAGGATTATGCCGGATCTATTCTGCCACCGCTGAAAAACGATGCTGGCTTGTCAGTAAGTGCGTCTTGGCTTATCTCGTGGGCTACTGGAACGAATCAGTCAGTTGCAAAATCATTTAAAAACATTATAGGGGCTCTTCCTCTCGGTGCCGTTGCTGTGCCATTTGAAATGCGAGCCAATCGATTATGTCCAATGCTGCTGAAGGATTTGCCATTAGGATTTTACAAAAGTGGTCATTTATTCTGTTTCTTGCCTCTTCCTATCTCTTGCAGTTTACCAGTACACCTCAATGGATGTTTTTCTGTGACGTCAGACCGTCGGCAATTGATGGCATCGACTGAAGATGACAAAAAGACGCGATGCAGTAGCTGGAATAAGGCTTTGATCCAAGATGCGTTAGTTAATGCATACATCTATCTGCTTGAAGGAATTAGAGATAATCGTCCTTCCACGGAGTATGAATACTATTCCTTGTGGCCTTTGGAATGTCAGGAAACTGAATTTCCTATCAGGAAACATTTTTTGAAGAAGTTAGTACAACTTAAATCAAGATTATTTCACCGCGATTTACATTGGCAGAACTTCGAAAAATCTATATTTTTGGATCCAAGTCTCCGAAACGACAGTAACATAGGAGAAATAGCATTTGAAACATTACTTGCCTTTTATTCTGGAGGGAGCGCTGTCGTCATGGAATTGCCTGAGCATGTGATGACAAATTTTGAAGCCTATTCCCCAAATGAGCTGAAGAATAAAATTGTATCCAAAGAACAATTTTTTCTCAGTATCTTTCTCCCTAATATTGAGAACAAGTTTTGGAGACATTCACAGACAAATATTAACAACAGAGACAAACTTGTTATTTATGCATTAGAGTTTGAAAACAAAGCAGTGAGGGCGGCACTTTCCAGTACAAAATGCATTCCATCGGAACCCAACGGTGATCTGAAACGTCCCACAGAATTGGTTAGTCCACTTGGCAATCTAAGTGATTTGTTTAGTTGTGATGATGGGGTATTCCCGCGTGGGGAAAACACTTTCAGGCTAAGCAATATCGTTGCACATCTCGTAGGTTTAGGCATGATGGATAATTATCTGCCTTTCAGTTGCCTTGCAGAGAGGTGCCAATCAGTCGTAAAGTTGAACCAGACTTGCGGACAATGCGCGATCGAACGTTGCTCTAAGATATTGAAGTACCTCAATAGTGCCTACAGTATTCACGCGAAGCTTCAGAAAAACCAGAATGATCTTCAGAATCTTCGAAATATCACATTTTTGCCCGTTCTTCAAAAACCTTCTCGATGGCACTTTTCCTGGAAGGGAAGTATAGATAAACATGCAAGCAAGAAAACCTGTCAAAGTGGCCATCCATCTAACGCAATCAGGCTAGCTTCACCTGCAAATCTCTTCGCTCAAGGCACTGAAACACTGGTGGGTTGTGTTATGCTAATCTTAGATGAAACATCTATTGCAGCCGCAGAGTCGAGTATCCGACCACTTGATGTACACAAACGTTTAGGATTGCAAGGATCAAACAAGAACGATGTTCCACACAAAACAGTGTTTAGTCAGTTAAGGACTGTTGTACAAGAATATAAAGAGAAAGCTTCGAAGATACAACAATCAATTGTCAAGTTATTGTTCATGACATATATTCATTTCTGGATAATCAGTGTGCAAATTCAGAGGACATCAGCAATGAATGTTTTCAAGAGTTTTCAAAAGAAGACGTCATCTTTGTTGGGGATCAATTAGTGGATGCCTCAAGAATTGTCTTCTATTTGAAACATAACTGCTCGCCGGTTCTTCTCGGTCTTCAGAATACAGACCTGGCAAATTATAAACATTTGTGGAAAGCAATTGGAGTTAAAGAGCATGCAGACGTTGAAGATATTGTGAAAGCCCTCGGAGAAAAAAAGAGGCAGTTGGGATCACTACCATTATCAGGTAAGGATATCGATCTTATTCATGGACTTCTATCCGCGCTAAAAGATGCAATGGATAATAAAGTTATTAAATATGCAGAGGTTGATAAATCCCTCTTAGTTGACATAGTAGCTCCAGATTCGAACGGAATATTAAGACAAACAAGCTGTTTGTGTCTTGATGACAGTGAATTTGAGATTGGTCCGGATACCAAAATAGTGAATGACAAAATTTCTCCCAGTCTTGCTCTTGCGTTAGGCGTGACAACAAGGAGAAGAAAATGCTTTGATGACTTTACTTGTCTCATCCCAGTTGGCCAACAGGAAAAATTAGTCACCCGACTTAGAGGAATTCTGTCTGCTTATCCATGTGATGATGGCATTTTGAAAGAGTTGCTGCAAAATGCTGACGATGCACAAGCGTCTGAGATACATTTTATTAAGGACTTCCGAACGCATGGTTATGGGACGATATTTGATCAAAGGTATGCACCTCTACAAGGTCCGGCTCTGTGTGTTTTTAACAATAGCGCCTTTACACAGGCAGACGTACAGGGTATACATCATCTGGGCCTCGGAAGCAAGCGCGACGACCCATTGAAAACGGGCCAGTATGGAGTTGGATTCAATGCTGTATACCACTTGACGGATGCCCCATCATTTCTCACAAAGGGTCCTGACCTTGAACATGGGGAAATGTTGTGCGTGTTTGACCCTACATGCCAATATTTACCGAAAGTTGACGAACATAACCCTGGTGTGCAGTGCGTGGTCAGCAAAATAAGAACAAATTATTCAGATGTATTAAGAGGCTACTTGGAGGAAAATGTATTTAATGGAAACGTGGGAACAATGTTTCGTTTCCCACTAAGGAATAAGATGTCTCCAGAGACAATACAGATATCATCAAAGCAAGTGAATGAGGAAGAAGTCAGTAATATATTAGAGAAGTTCTGTATGAAAACTTTGAAGCACTTCTTTTCGTGAAACATGTCTCGAAGATAATTGTGTCAAATATTTCCTCAGGGGAACTGGTAGAAGAATTCAGAGTGGAAGTAACAATGTCAGAGGAGGACAAGAGGAAGAGAGACGAGTTTTTTCAGGTTGTCCGAGAAGTTTCAGATCAATACAAGCAAGACAGCGCACGTATTAGTAAACTTTCTTCCAAGGAAGTTGGCTACACAATGACTTTGACGGATGGAAAACGGAGATCTGAGTCATTTTATGTAGTGCAGAGAATAGGATTCAAGGAGGGATTCAGTATTCCAGAAACGGTGATGCATGCACTGAAAGACAAAAATTTAGGACAGCTTCCTTTAGGCGGCGTGGCAGTCGTGATACCAAACATACAACAATTAATCGAACAACCCAAGAACGAGAAAGATTCTTGTGCTGCAATATACAGCAAAGTACGTATTGAGTCAAATTGTAACAATGGCAGAGCCTTTTGTTTTCTTCCTTTGCCAACAAGAACTGGATTACCTTGCCACATAAATGGGCATTTCGCTTTAGACCATGAAGCAAGGCGGTCGCTGTGGAAAGAAGATAAAGGCTATCGCCATGACTGGAACTATTCTATTTTTAAAGCTATTGTATCACCAGCGTATGTTTCTGCTTTGTTATTTTTGAAGCAACAGATATTTGAAGGGAATCACGCAAGGTCCATCGATATAATTTATAGATTATTACATGCATTTCATTCCCAGTTTCCTCTGGTGCACTTGGCCAAAGATGACGACTGGAAGGCCGTTGTTCAATACTTGTACGGTTTGATCATAGAAGACAAGGTAGCTCTGTTTCCGGTTCTGCTGGAATCAATGGGTAACATTCAGTCAGCTAGCGGTGATATGAAGATACATATAGACTGGACTGCCCTGCGAATATCGGGGCATACATTTCCCGCCTATTTTCATCAATTGATACCTAACTTAGCTGGCATTCTTAAAGAATTGGGAATGAAGCTTGTTGATTTTCCATTCGAGATCAAGAAATCAATGGAGGATTCTGGAATTAAAGTTGATGAAGTAGACCCCACTGCTGTTGTAAACTTTCTAAAGTCTCACAATTCAGCAGAAATGTATAAATGCAGATTGGAGATCAATGTACCAGTCGCCAGCACAAGGTTAAGTACTGTTATCAATGTACGGACAGTGATAAAATATATTCAGCAAATGGAGAATTTTAGTAAAGAAATTAACCTGCTACCTCTACTTGTTACGAATGATGACTTTTTAAGATCATATTCATCAGACCAACCTGTGATTATCTCAAAATTCTGGGACCTATTTCAGTGCTGTTCTGAGAAATTTTTGCATCGAGAGTTAGTTTCGACTTGTCAGTCGAAAATGTTCAAAGACACTGGAGTTTTATGTGAGCTGGATGTATCAAAAGTTGAAAAACTGTTGCCGTCAGAATTATCTCCTCAGCAATTCAAGGCCGGAAAAGACATGTTTTGCAACAAGTTAGCAGACATAATCCCAAACAAATTTTGGATTATCCGGTTCTGGGAATTTTTTCATGAAATATCTGTAAAGTATACAGAATCTGGATTACCGTATAGCGACCGTAATGCTCAGATGCGAAATGCAAAGATTCTAGAGGAATGGAGTTTCTTGCCAGTAAAACAAAATGATAAAGACACCCTTCTTTTGAGGCCCATCAACCAAGGGTTTACAATTGTTGATATGTTCTCCTTTGACTCGACATCAGACCTTAGGAATGCTCTTCAACGTCTGGATCTTCCCAGAATTGATACGAGTATATTTAACGAAAGTAGATTAGATTCGTTATCGGGGATTTTGAACTCTCTAGTAGCATCTCATGGAAAACCATTAGAATTTCTGAATTGCTTGTATTTCCACAAAGAGAAGATCAGAAGTACTGATTTAGCAATGCAACAATGCAATTCGTTTCTTGTATACTTCGCAAGGCATATGAGCAAACTCAAAGAGGTTGCAGAAGAACGGTGGATTCGCGATCGTATCAAAGCTTTGCCCTTGCATATCACACAACAGGGAACTGCTACAAGTCTTGATGGAAATGAAAATGTGCTTGTCATCCCCATCGGAATGCCAACAGGTGGTATTGGTGAATGGGCGGCGAAAACAGGACACATCCTTCTTAGACAGAATTCAGAACTTGATGAGCTCCACAAGTTTCTAGGATGCGCAAATTCAAGTAACATAGATATATATCATACCAAAATCCTACCCAGATTTGATGCTCTGCCTAACCAACATCACATTGAACATTTGGAGTACATCAGTCAAACACTCCTGCAAACATCACAACTTAACACGATATTAAAGGCAGAGCAGCGCAAATTAATAACAGTTTTGAAATCGACTCCATTTATTTTAACGAACGAGGGTATGAAATGTGCATCTAAATTTTATGATCCTTTTCATACAGTGTTTTCTCACATGTGTGATGAAGGTGAATTTCCGCCAGCACCCTTTAATACCATCAACTGGAACAGTTTCATGAAACTTGTAGGATTGAGGACGGAAGTTACCGGAAACATATTTGTGGAGTTCGCAGAAAAAGTGGCCAGAAAAGGTGCAATTTGTGTTACTGAAGATGTTCAGGAAATGTCTATGATTCTTATTAGATTTTTGCTTGATTCGGAAAGTTTAACGTTTCTAACAACCGAATACGAACGAATAGCAAAGGTGAAGTTTATTCAAGCACATGTTGTCTCGAATGAACTGATAACCACGTGTAAACAGTATTCAGATTGTACAAGTCTAATCTGCTTTTCCAAATCCATTCCAGCTTCATTCGAAAAGTTATGCTGGACAAGCATGTCTCTGCTTCCGACGTGGGCTTATAAGGAATCAGAGAAATGGAAAGTGTTGTCATCTAAACTTGGAGTGTACTCAAAGCCACCAACTGAGAGGGTGATTTTACATTGTCAAAACATATGTGATACTCAGAAGAAAGTCTTGTCTGGAAAGACCCCCGAAATATTCAGCACAGATTTTTTAAAAGATGTTTTGGAGTCGATTTATAGCTACTTGCTCCAACATAAGCACGAGGATCCTGATATGAAAAACAAACTTAAGCATACTCCTCTTATATTGATTCCAGAGAGCCGAATTCTTCTACCTGTCAGGAACATTGTTTTAGAGCTTAGTGAAGAGGACGCTGTTGAACCCTATTTGTATAGGGCACCTGTATACTATGGGAAATACCATGACCTTTTCAGTCATTTGGGTGCCGTGAAAAAGGTGACATGTAATCATTATTTCACGGTTTTGGAGGCAATATATCAGCAACAAAAGGATTCCAACGAAAAGTTGTTACCTCATGAGCAAAGAATTGTCAGGAAAGCTATTGCAAATCTCGTGAAGCAACTGACAGTTATGGCATATAAAGAAAATGATCTAGAGGTTGGGACTCTATATTTGCCCAACCGTGACCTTATACTCAAAGATGCCAGAAGTTTGATAGTATCGGACCTGAGATCAGCTGAAAAAAGACTGGTGGATTGTAAGTTAGATTTCTTTATTGGGTTCACTGAGCTTGAGATAGAAGTGCCTAATCCACGACCAATAATAAAAGCCTTGCCAAGCTGTTGTCGTCCTAAACTTTTAACTGAAATTGCAAAAGATGAGATTGATAAATCGAAAATGATTGTATTGGAAAGCAGCAATCATGCCGAATGCATAGAGCACTTTCTACATTCCGCAGAGTTTGTGCATGGTATTCTGAGGCTCGTTAAGCATATACAAAATGGAAAAAAGGAACAGCTTACAGGGAACGACGAAGTGAAAATTGATCGTAATTTGCGAAATTTAAAGGTCAGAGAAGTCAAAGGGCTGTACACGTATCTAGCTTTAGATGGCACAATAATCCAGTCTTCACAGGAGAAAGAAACGTGGTTAGTTGATCAGAAAGCTGCCGAAAACACGGTTCAATACACTCTGTATTTCCAATCAGACAATGACAAGGAAATGACTCACGAACAAGTTTTTAATATGGTTCTAGATGGAATACATGAAATGATCACAAACTGTATTGAAAACTCGCTTGATACAGTTATGACAAAAATTCGACCGTTGTATGCTGTTTTGAATTGTTACACGGGAACAAGAAGCATCGATGAAACACTTGATAAGCAAGAGATTGATCCCTATAATTCTTCTCAAGATTTTTCACGTTCGATATTCCCCCGCCCTGGAACATACGTTCCCAAAGAATTTCATGCATTCCTCGAGCAAGGGTTTTCAGAGTTCCAAAAACACGAGTATGATTCTTTAGCATATGAACTTGAAGATGATATTCGTTCGCCAGATAATGCTGAACCTGTTTACATCTATGTTCGCATTATTCGTCCTCACACAGATCCGGGCGTGTTTGGAATACGAAAGCAGTATCTGATTGATACTGGATATCCCGAAAGAGAATATATTACAGTCTATACCTATACACTATTCAAATTTGAACGGAAACATGACCCAACGTCGCAGGAGCTCATATCTTCAGATGTCATGCCAGGTGATTCTCTCCCCATTGATAACACATGCAGCCAAATCAGAAATCTTCTACGTGAAGCGTGGAACCTAGCGACTGAGGAACGGCATCGTATTTTAAGACGTCTTATGCTCAGATGGCACCCAGACAGAAATATTGGACAAGAGGAATATTGTACTAGAGTATTCACGTACATCAGAGAAATTGTTTTGAGGTTGGACCGTGGGCAGTCATTAGATGGCGTAAGCACTAAAGAAAGAAGCTATGAGGCAAGGAATGCATTTACCGGTACTGTGTATGAGAATCTTAGCAGAAGAGTTAACAGAAGAAGTGAGGTATATAAACAGCAATACAGCGAACAACACACCACTTTCTACCATGCTCACACAAGGGTCCATGCTGGTCGATCGACTTGTCCTGTTCTTCCCGTCCCTGACCAACCAAATGCTCGACGCTGGATACTGCAGGCCAAGAAAGACCTTTTATCAGCTAAGATGTTTCATCCTTTAGTTGAAAATGTTCCAGCCTTCAACTGGATCTGTTACCATTGTCATCAGGTAAGTGCATTTTTTTCAGGACTTAGATTATTCGTGTATGTTATGAATTTTAAATGGCGAGAGATCCGTGTGGAACCTTTTGAAAACTGTTGCACTAATGAAAGTGAAAGTTTTCTAAACAAATGTACAATGTTTAGGTTGTCATGCATTTGGCTACCCTAGATTCTGAAAATGTATATTCATGATAAAAATAATTCCAAGGTACAGTATAGGAACGATACTCTGTTGCCACATATCCTTGAAACAATTACATTCAAGAGCATTAAGTGATCTACAGATTTGAGGTGGGGGTAACTGTAATGATACAATTTTCTTAATATGAACTATCAGTGACAACATTCATTTAATTTGTGAAGTTTAATGTGAAACATTAATATTCCTGAAGCGATTTTAAAGTAGGTCACATATTTCCAGTGACTTTATTAAATTTCATATACCTTTTGTTATCTTTTTGTTTTGCTTTCCTATATGATTAAACAAATAGTATGCTGGTTTAAGAACAGTGTCTCAACACTGAAAGCGGTAACAAAACAAAAAAAAAAACCCCAAACAAAACAATGCTATCTCCATGTGCTCAATAAAGGTCAATACAATTCTAGGAAACATCTGCTTAGATTTCTAATATATTTCCACACAACCAGGTGGAAATGAAAAAGTTTCAAGTTTTGGCGCTTTTGAGGTCTGTGAATATGAAATAATCATACCAACATGACTAATTTGTAACGATAATCACACATTATGGCATTGCCCTGATTATCATGTAAAATATTAATATTTATGAAAGTAGACCTGATAAAGCAGTACTAGTATGCCCAAACCATGTGATAATTCGTTCTCTTCACTTGTTGAGTTTGCTTTATTCATCAGATTTTAGTGAAGTGTCTTTTGACTATCGGGGCCCTCACCAGTTATTATGTACTTTTGAGAGAGGGACGTATGTAAGGTGAAGTTGTTTGCATTTGAAACATGCACAGTGGAGAGAATGTTGGCATATCTCTATGTTACTTTGATGTAATGTGGCCGATATTTCTTTGGATATTGTACTTATGGAAATTGTACATGATCTAAACACACTGCTAATTACAATGACTGCTCCCTTGTGCTAAGAAAAATCACCCTGAATTAGATTAAGGTACACCATCTTTAGCACCTATTAAAACTGGGAAAATGAATCTGGCCCAACTAGACAATACCAGCTTCTGAAAGAGCAATGGATGAAGTACCAAATATGTAAAATGTAAAAAAAAAGTTATACCGGTAAGCTCTCTTTTTTACAATTTATCTCTGAAATCCAGAAAGTGAAAATGACCAAGTAGAGCTTGCTGTTTTTTGAAAGGTGCAGATCTGGAGTAAGGCCAAGCTGTATACTCTATAACCCATATTACACCCATCAATCATACACCAAAATTAAGGGAATTAAATGTTCTTGGAACAATACCTAAGATATACAAGGTCTTTGTTAAATAGCCAGTATAACTAGTGAGGAAACCCGGGGAAATTCTTTTTCTTCAAAGTTCTAACCCTATCCAAAATACAAAACTGTAGAGCGCCACCTTAATACAGATATGAACATTTATGCAATTATTTTGTGTCTTTTCATATCATTTTGTATGATGTTCTGAACAAAATGGTACATTAACATTGATTTTATCCATGAAAATAAGTTAATTATGCTTATTTTGCTCTTGCTTACGTAATATGCCTTTAGGGAGTATTGTGTGAGTAGTGACCTTAATTATGGAGAAATTACTTGTCTTAGAATATAGGAATGAAGTCAACTTAAATTTAAAACTGTTACATTAAGTAAAAGAAATATATAGTGAAAATGTTTATTTTCATTTATTTGCAATTAAATTAAAACATAAATGATGACCAAGCAAATCGCTTTCTTCCATATTAAACACTAAGCAAATATTTTAAACTTTGACCTTTGACCTTCATGAACCACATCTGTTCCATCCCTATTCAATCTGTAAAATTTATTGGTGACATCTCAGGAATAATTCTGGCAAGTTTCATGTTCCTGTCTTTCAGCATAACATTGGTTGCTATGTTGACAAAATGTAATGTGCATTCTCACTTTTCATTATAAGGCGGGGGGTGGGGCTGGGCTTGTATGAGACTCTGACACTAATAAATATTGTTCTATGGGGGTAAATACAGGAGAATTATTCAAAAGGGCTGTTTTGATGCTTGCTACTTAAATTTTTCAGCCATACAATCAAACTTAAACCATACAAATATAATACCTATGTTCTCTTGAAGGGGGCGCTCACCAGTTATGTACTTTTGAAAGAGTGATGCATGTAAGGTGAGGTTGTTTGCATTTGAAACATGCTCAGTGGAGAGAACATTGGCATACCTCTATGTTACTTTGATGTAATGTGGCTGACATTTCTTTGGATATTGTACTTATGGAAATTGTACATGATCTAAGCACACTGCTAACTAAAATGACTGCGCCCTTGTGCTAAAAATATCACCTTGAATTCGTCTGAAGTACACCATCTTTAGCACCTACTAAAATTGGGAAAATGAATTTTGCCCAACTAGACAATACCAGCTTATGAAAGTGCTATGGATGAATTACTAAACACATAAAATGTAAAAAAAGTTATTGGCTCTTTTTTTTTACAATTTACTTCTGAAGTCCAGGAAGTGAAAATGACCAAGTGGAGCTAGCAGTTTTTTGGAAGGTGCACATCTGGAGTAAGGCCAAGCTGTATGATCTATAACCCATATTACACCCATCAATCATACACCAAAATAACGGGAATTAAAGGTTCTTTGAACAATACCTAAGATATACAAGGTCTTTGTTAAATAGCCAGTATAACTAGTGAGGAAACCCGGGAAAATTCTTTTTCTTCAGAATTCTAACCCTATCCAAAATAAGAAATTGTAGAGTGCCACCATATGTGATACAAATGAAAAGATATATAAAATATGAAAGTTTTGAACGTTTCTTGGACAGTAACAACAGAACCCTTTATCAACTTCTCAGGAAGATGAATGTTTTTGGTGACTGCCGAAAAAATGTTTTTGTGTGTACGCATTTTAATTTTTAATCCATGTATTCTTATATAATATGTCTTGTTCTATTTAGGTTTATGCCATGCACTTTGAATGTGTCAACTGTGCTTGAATATTGGAATTTCATGACTTGCACTTTGAATGTTTCAACTGTGCTTGAATATTGGAATTTCATGCCATGCAATGAGTGTGTCAACTGTGCTTGAATATTGGAATTTCATGACTTGCACTTTGAGTATGCCAACTGTATTTAAACATTGGAATTTCATGACTTGCACTTTGAGTATGCTAACTGTACTTAAACATTGGAATTTCATGACTTGCACTTTGAGTGTTTCAACTGTGCTTGAATATTGTAATTTCATGACTTGCACTTTGAGTATGCCAACTGTATTTAAACATTGGAATTTCATGACTTGCACTTTGAGTATGCTAACTGTACTTAAACATTGGAATTTCATGACTTGCACTTTGAGTATGCTAACTGTACTTAAACATTGGAATTTCATGACTTGCACTTTGAGTGTTTCAACTGTACTTGAATATTGTAATTTCATGACTTGCACTTTGAGTGTTTCAACTGTACTTGAATATTGTAATTTCATGCCTTGCTTAGGTAGATTCAGGTTTTTCAGCACTAAATTTTTAAACCTTCTTTTTGTATCTATTTATATTATAATATTCAGACTGAGTAAATGATCATGAAAGAATAACAATAATTTACAGTATTTCTTAAGAAAACATCTTCTGGAACTTAGGGGAAAGGTGTTGAGCTCTCGGGCTTTGCCCATGGAAAAAATCATTCCATTGTGCTCCTGCAAACGTTTGTACACAGCCAACCATGTATTATCCCCATATACAAACCACTTTGCATAAACGTTCAGTTTTGTTATTTGTTATTTATTTTTCTTTACTCATCTGCATGCCACAATAGGCGACAGAGAAAGCTTTGAAGGCCGCTGTGTACGCAAAGGATGCAAACAAGGTGGATCTAAAAAGTCAGCAGCTTGTCAAAATCGCCACTAAAGGTAGCTTGAGCCAAGATCTTGTCTGTTTAGCCAGTAAAATGGAATCATGTACAGGAGTAGAAACCAGGATGAGGTACCCTGACTCCATTTCCAGGACTCATATTCCAGCAGAACTGTATACTGACGTACATGCCAGATCTGCCCTTGAAATAGCGGAGGAAGTTATACAATTGGTGGATGAAAATTACATCAACTAAAAGTGAGTACATGAGAGGCAGGTGTACAGTTTTGTTACCACCTTTAAATTTTGGATTGGTTTTTGGCAAACTAACAGACCGTGGCCAGTTGTAACATAAAGAGTCCGATTCTTTTCCTCTCTACTTTTTACACACACACTTAGTACTTAAACTTACTCTCGACTCTATTGACACTTGGATAGATGACATTCTGTAGAATGACAGTATTTTTATCTGGCTAAGATCTGGCACATTAATCTTAAGATTATCGTTTAGCTACAACAATATCCAGATATACCCCTTGTTTTATTTCAGTCTGTATCAGATTTGTAATTCTTTCAGTAACAAGTTCTCAATGTTTTGCGATATTTACATTCGGCTCAGTCAGATATATTTCTTTTCAGTTTCTAAAATACTCACGTACTTAAACTTACTCTCGACTCTAGTGACACTTGGATAGATGACATTCTGTAGAATGACAGTATTTTTATCTGGCTAAGATCTGGCACATTAATCTTAAGATTATTGTTTAGCTACAACAATATCCAGATATACCCCTTGTTTTATTTCAGTCTGTATCAGATTTGTAATTCTTTCAGTAACAAGTTCTCAATGTTTTGCGATATTTACATTCGGCTCAGTCAGATATATTTCTTTTCAGTTTCTAAAATACTCACGCATGTCGCATTAGTCGGACAGTTTTAGAAGCCAAAATTAAATACCTATTAACGGTGCAAATTTGTAATCAGACTGAATTAGAATTTTAGGAAAAAGCACAATTGACATTTTTTCCTTTATATGGCTGAATTCACTCATCATACCGTATATGGTAACGTCAGAAAATTATTAGTGTGTTATTGTCCTATTAACAAATTTCACTTATCAACCACCAGGTATCAGTCAAATGTTTACTGCATATTTAAATTATCTGCTTGCTACATGTTCCCTTTCAGCATGTATCCATCATGCAGTGATACCTGTTGTACTGAACCTGTCTAAAGTATTGCCTGCTGGCCTAATGGTTAAACACCTAGACAGCTTACACAGCACAAAATGAATAGACTGAATGTTTTATAACTTCATTATGGGGCCCCGAGTGGCCGAATGGTCTAAATCACTCACATTTCTGGATCACTGCCATCTCACCTCTGTCTGCTTGGGTTCGAGTCTCAGGCTCAGCTAACATGGGTATGTGAGAAAACTTGCCAGTAGCTTCTCTCGGGTCGTTGTTCTTCCCGGGGTTTTCCAAAGTTCTTCCTCCACCAGTTATACTGGTCGCCATGTATAGCCTATCTTTTGCTGAAAAATGGCGTCAAACCGAACAACAACAACAACAACATAACTTCATTATCTTTCTTCTAAGTGTGTAAGATTTTACTATCAACTGACACTATATTTATAACATAGTGATATAATCCTGGAAAGGAAATCTTTGGTATGCTATGCATATAAGTAGACATGGTTGTCTTAATTCTGTCAACTCATCAGTTAGAATGTTGTCACAAATTCAATGAAGAGTTTTCTAGGCATTGTTTAGAAGTCTAACTCGGTCTTTGACAAGAGCAATACCATATATCTATAGCATTATTAGATACCTAATATCTATAGCATTACTAGAAGCCTAATATATGTAGCATTATTAGATGCCTAATATTCATAACATTATTAGATGTCTAATATTCATAACATTATTAGATGTCTAATATTCATAGCATTATTAGATGCCTACTATCTGTGGCATTGTTAGATGCCTAATATCCAAATGATAACATTATTAGATACCTTATATCCATAACAATATTAGATACCTAATGTCCATAGCATTATTAGATACATGATATCCATGGCATTATTAGATACATGATATCCATAACATTATTAGATGCATAATATCCATAGTATTATTAGATACATGATATCCATAACAATATTAGATACCCAATATTCATAACAATATTAGATACCTAATGTCCATAGCATTATTAGATACATGATATCCATGGCATTATTAGATACATGATATCCATAACATTATTAGATACATAATATCCATAGCATTATTAGATACATGATATCCATAACATTATTAGATGCGTAATATCCATAGCATTATTAGACACATGATATCCATAACATTATTAGATACTTAATATCCTTAACATTATTAGATACCTAATATCCTTAACATTATTAGATACCTAATATCCATAGAATTATTAGATACCTAATATCCATAGCATCATTAGATACCTAATATCCTTACAATTATTAGATACCTAATATCCATAGCATTATTAGATACATAATATCCATAGCATTATTAGATACCTAATATCCATAGCATTATTAGATACCTAATATCCATAGCATTATTAGATACATAATATCCATAGCATTATTAGATACCTAATATCCATAACAATATTAGATACCTAATATCCATAGCATTATTAGATACATAATATCCATAGCATTATTAGTTACATAATATCCATAGCAATATTACATACCTAATATCCATAACAATAGATGTGGATTTGTTATGGTTGGGGTGGGGTGCTCCCAGTATTTTATTGAAACTATTGTAGAAGTCCCACCCAGGCTCGATTTTGGTTGGAAGTTAAATTAGTGAAAAATAGATGTAAAGCACCGAGCCCCCAGTCAGCAATGCTGAAGGTTAAATGGTTAAATATACAAAAGGTTGAAATTCAATGAATAACAATTTAATAAGAATTTAATAATGAAATGCTTCAAATTTCCAATTACACTCCTTCCGCTCTACCCTTTAATAGCCTATTGCATCACTTGATTAGCAGTGAGATTGATTTCCACCTGTCCTTGTATTCTACTCATATGTGGTATTCTTCTCTGTCCTATTTCTCCCAATTCCTTCTCCTCTTCCTCCCCGACTTTCTCCAAATTCCTTCTCCTCTTCCTCGACTTCTCTATACTCTTTCTCCTCCTCCTCCATTTTCTCCTCCAAACTCCTCTTCCTCCTCCTCCACCTTCTCTCCACTGACTTTACTTCTGTTGACTTCGACTGTTCGGATAGTCTCAATGCCGTCTCCACCTCTTGGAGACTCGGGACTCAATTGAACCGGAAGTTCTCTGTCAACTAAAAAGCTTCCTGTGAAAACACAAGGACAGTACAGTCTTTTCCCTTAGCCCTCTCATCTCACACTACACACAGCCTATCATCTGATAACGGCTATTAAATTTCTTCGGTCATGCATTCATTCACATTGAGATACCCATACATTCTTGTATGGTAAAACAAACGTCATAATACAGCACGGTATCAATTACTTCTTATACATACATCAATAAATTCTGTCACATCAGTACATATTCCTAACCCCATTATACTAAGCAATATCACAATAATCAGATGCATTTCTTTACCTTAGACTCATACAAAGTACACAAATAATCAAATATCCTTGCTCTGAGATATGCATACATCCATAGAAACTAATCTTACAGCCATTTTCCAAATTCACAACTCAAGCATGTGTAAATTCTAACATAGCGCATTAATAAATGCACTATTTTACTACCAAGTAACTAATAGTGAATTATAAAATTAATTCTGTCCACAAGCTAACAATCTACATAATTCTCTATATAATACTCAAGCCCATTTAGCAAACATGCATGTAAATGAAAAACTGCGAAGGTAATTCTACATGCTAAACGATGCTAGTAATTAAGTATACATACTACAAATAATTACAATTATGATGCAGTAATATTCTGCAAAATTCGAGCAAATAACTTACTGACCTTTTCAAAGCTGTGTCTTTCCTTAGAATCTACCTCTAAGTTTTGCCGCCAAATTACGAGTGGCTCTCAGAGTAACCGTCTTGCTCAGCAATCTTCCTAGGCAAAACTAAATTTTTGCTTATGAGTTGGAAGGTAACATTTGCATCAAATTGTAATCACGCCCTCTATCTAAGTTTTTTATTTGACATCGCTGTGGACCGATCCAATCAAACTTAGCGGACGATGTCCCTCCCATTGTCTGTCAACGTGGGGACGAATAAGAATATGCCCCGTTCACCACATGGACTTCCTTTTGATATTGGGACTAATCTTTAACACCTAGGTGTGATAAGCCTTTGTTTAGATGATGCGATCTATCGCCTTTGCCAATTCAAATTTTCCGGTTTCAGGTGGGTCATGTAACATTGCGTAAGAGTTCAACACTAGCCCGTGGCAATCTTTAGACATCAAACACATGGCCGCAGTAATATTCCCAAGACAGTAGATGATAGCTTATACATGAATTTTTTATAGCTGGGGCTTAGCAAACATGACACAATATTAGATACCTAATAGCCATAGCAATATTAGATACCTAATATCCATAGCATTATTAGATGCCTAATATCCATAACATTATTAGAAACTTTGCAAAAGTCTAATGAACAGCTTTCAGACTTCATTGAAAATACTACACACATCTTACTAAATTCATCTAACATTCGTGGAACATTCTAATTTTTCCTTTTACTTTGTTTCTTTCAGAATTTTATGATAATCTGCCTCCATCACAGAACCATGAGTGAAAATGTGGATTATTCTTATAGTTGCACAGAGTTCAGGAATTATGTTATTATTATTTTCCTGGGATATTATAAGGGAATATAATAAGAGATCTTGAGATCTAATAATGGTACCTTAGTTATGGCTCGTGGAGGTAATGTCCAGATATTGTATTGTATGCATTGTAAAAATATTCTAATATTGATGATGTGCTTAAGTTGTATTCTTGGGAATCTAAAATTTTGTTCATGTAAAGGTATATAGATAGATAGATAGATAGATAGATAGATAGATAGATAGATATTTTGTGAAAACATTAAATATAGTGGGTTTAATATCATAAATGACATAATGTGTTTCTTTAAATTCTGCAGTTAATAGTATACATAATATATGATTTATTGGATTGGAGTGAATAAGCTTCTTTCCCTGTGCATATTGTATATAAGAAACAATGTAGGACATTTTTATTTTGAAAGCAAAGATGAGCATGCTGTCACAACTATTTCAAATTTCTTAGGTCATATTACTTTTTGGGACTAAAAGTTTTGTCCTGCGCTGTTTATATCATAATACTTGTTGGGACTGAAATCCAGTGCTGTTTGATAAATATGCAGACAGAGAGATAGAGACAGATTTCAAAATACATTCTGATCATGCACATCATTCATCACTTGTTTCAGTGTGAAGGTTTATATATTGTTAACTGTCAGACAGATGAAAGCTTTATTTTTTTTTACTTTTTGTAAAAACTTTGCTTTTAGGAAACTTGCAATGTTTATTGAGTGGCCACAGTACTTCATTTATACTTATTATAATTAAAATATGTTTATCTGTTAATAATTACTTTATTTGAGGTAGAGGAAGTTTGTAATGTCATTTGCACCATCACAGCGGTTCATAGAACCAACAGATTTGATTATGGTACTGCTGTAAACACATGCATGTATATATATCTTTTTTTTATTCTGTCAGTTTATAGGTTTGGTTTTATTGCAGCATATTATGAATGATAGTTTAATGTCTTCACAGCATCAAACAATTGTGTAATTGTCCTTTAATATTTCTATATACATGTAATATTTTTTTCTGGCAGACACATATATAAAACTTTATATACTAACATAGAAAGGCAATGTGCAACATATCTATAAAATATTACTATTGTAAATACATGTACTTATGTTTTATAGTAGTCATGGATACACATAGTTTTTTACAGTAGTCATGGGTACATACAGTTTAATAGTTGGTATGGATACATATGGTTATTTTGAATGGTCATGGATACATACCGTGTTATAGAAGTAATTGATACATATGGTTTTATAGCAGTCATTGAGAACTGGTTTTACAGAAGTCATTGATACATATGGTTTATAGTAGTCTTGCATACATATGGTTTTGTAGTAGTCATGGATGCATACAGTTTTATAGTAGTCAGGTTACATATGGTTTTATAGTAGTCAAGGATACATATGGTTTTATGTTAATCCTGGATACACATGGTTTTATAGTAGTCATGGATACATATGGATTTATAGTAGTCACATACATATGGTTTTATAGTAGTCATGCATACAAATATTTTTATGAAAGTCATGGATACATATGATTATGTAGTAATCGTGGATACATATGGATTTATAGCAGTCATGGATACATATGGATTTATAGCAGTCATGGATACATATGGTTTAATAGTAGTCATGCACTTTGTGAAGATAGCTTAGATTGATTACAATATTATATACTTCAAACGTTAATGACACAGAAGATATTTAAACAAATTTATGTGTCCTAACATTTTACATCATTGGATTATTTTAGGCAGAAATACTTGTAAATAAACGATCACCAACTCAGGCAATAAAACTGTGCAGAAAATCTAACTCAGTCTGAGTTGTGAATAAAGCATGTAGCATAAATTTTGTATTTTTTTCAACATCTTTTTTTGATGTTAATACAATGATAAGCTCAATCAGCTGATATATAAAGTTGTAAATAATGTTCAATTTATTACTTTGCATAGTTCTATCAGTGATGTCTGAGTATTAACAAAATGGGCATCATATATTCTCATTTTTACATAATCAATGATATGTCTTTGTATATATATATATATATATATATATATATATATATATCATGCTGTACAAAGTTATTAATTGCCAGAATCTGAATTTTAATGTATAGTTTGATTTAAACAATAGGTATGAAGCTTGCTTAAACTTCTAATGACTAGGAAACTATGTTCATGGGGATAATGGCAAACATACAAATCAGATGACAGTCAACATCTTTTTCCATAATATTATAGACAGAATCATAACATGCATGTACACACATATCGCAACTTCATTTTCAACTAGCCTTTTACAATAGCAAAATTGTACAGTATTCAAACACATATGATAAATGTGCTGTCATTGTGCATCTATTCATATTACATTCAACATAGGTATGTGTAGTTAGATATAGGTATGTGTACTTTGTTATTGTAATCTTTTACCTGTGTCATGCTTCACTTAGTCACTTGCTGCTGATTATGCATGTTTTTAAATGTCAGCTTCTCTACATTCAGTCAGATGTATAATGCCAGAATTGCAATGTGTAAGTATATTAATTTATGATATGGCATGAATTTATGTTTTATATTTTGATGGACTGTAAAAAAATGTTTGGGATTTTTTTTGGAGGGGAGGGTTATGTCTTAAGGCACAGCAACACAAATAGGCTATTTAGTACCAAGGTAATTAGAGTAAAGTGCCTTTTCTGAGGTCACACCATGGTAACTGACTTGAGCTGATCCAGTGGTGGGATTTGAACTGGCACAAGTTCACTTGCAAATCTGGCAGGCTAACCACTGTGCATGTGGATCTGTAACCTGTATGTTAAACTAATAAATATACAGTATGTAAATAAAGAAAAAAAATAAAATGTAATGATTAGAAATGTATATATGATATTTATAAGGTTATTTTATACCTTGCTTGTACTTGTGTTGACTTTAAAATATTTATATTCCATAAACAAAATGTTCACAAATATTTTTTCAAAGACACATGGTTCCTGACAGCATATAACATATGCATATGAAAACAGATTCACAGTGTATATGTGCATTTCATTGAAATAGTTGCATATGCATATGAAAACAGATTAATAGTGTATATGTACATTTCACTGAAATAGTTGCTGAAATTTTTATTGACTCAGCAACTGAAATCAGACTAAGTGAAATAATATCTTTTTGTAAATACTTTTTCTTTTGCAAAAAAGACATTTCTTTTTTATACCCAAATTTGTAGATTAGTAATGAGGGAACAAATGTCTTAACAGATTAATAATTTTTTGTTAAACATTCAATTTCATGCCCTGAAGAAGTCACATAATCATTGAGAACTGGTATACATTGATTTTCAGTATGCAATATATCAGTACATATCTGTAAAGCTTACCCTTAATACAATGCAGGATATCAATACAAAATCGGTAATACTTACCCAAAACAGTATGCAATATATCAGTACTTAACCTATGTAATATGGAATAAGTTAATACAAGTCAGTAATACTTAGCCTAGACAGTTTGTAGTATATCAGTACAAGTTGGCAATATTTAATCTCGACAAGGTGCATTATATCAGCATAAATCAGTAATACATAACCTAGATAGTATGCAGTATGTCAATTTAAATTGGTAATTCTTTACCTAGATAGTATGCAGTGTATCAGCATAAATCAGTAATACATAAACTAGACAGTATGCAGTATATCAGTATAAATTGGTAATTCTTTACCTAGAGAGTATACAGTATATCAGCATAAATCGGTAATACATAACCTAGAGAGTATATGGTATATCATATAAAATGGTAATTCTTTTCCTAGACAGTATGTAGTATATCAGTGTAAATTGGCAATAGTTTATCTAGACAGTATGCAGTGTATTAGGACAAGTCAGCAATACTTAGTGTGTAGTACATCAGTAGAAATGAATAATACTTTATCTAGAGAGTATGCAGTGTATTACATGTAATACAAATTGGTAATACCTACCCTAGGCAAAATTACAATTTGGATATGCCTATATATGTGAATATTGAACCTGAGTGTTTTTTTATTTTATGCTCATAAGGTGATAGAAATTTAAACCTGTCAGAAAAATTTCAGATGTTTCATTAATGAATTTAAAGATGTCGTTGTCTTGTGCAAATTTCAAGTATATATATATATATATATATATATATATATATATATATATATATATATATATTCAAGTATATATAAGCCTTATGTTGGAGAATATTGTTAATTATTCTCTAGAAATATTTGCTAGTTAACTTTTGTTCCCAATGTTTTTTTTTTTTATGTACAGATGTCTAGATGTCTCTCAGATATTATTTTCAGTGTTTATGTTTAATGAAATTTTTTTGCAGTTTTCTTTGGTTACAAAAACAATAATGAGAGCAGAAATGGTGCAAAATCTACCTTCCATATAATACTTAAATGATCGTTGGTACGTTTACATTCATTAGCACCGCATGTAGCTTGACCAAGTGACATGACAGAGTGAGCTTTCCATTATTAAGTCTGTTATGTAAATTGGAAAGAAAAAAAATGATATGCATGCACCCTATATGTCAAAATAGACTGAAATCATGTTAATACCTGGCTAAATCATGAACACTTATGAATAGAATCAACAAACTTGGTAACTTTGCTACAACCTTCACGTATGATATTCAGAAAATCTAGATCACTTATATTTCTGGAATTCTGTTTACAATACCATCCATTTAATGCAGAGGCTGTTCTTATGATGCCATTATTATTTTACTTTGCTAATATGATGCTGCCTCTTATTATTGATGGGTTTTTAATTGATGAGGGTGTGGGGCATTAATGCAGACTTAAGTCAAGTCTTGACTTGCAAATAGGAAGGAATTATCAGTTCTAGTTGGTGGTATCTTAAAATAGCTCAAAGGAATTAGTTACAGTATAGTAGGATCTAATTAAAATTACAAAAATAAGAACAAATATAATGTGACAATATTAATTTTAACATAGATTTTTAAAATTTATAATATAATAGTGTATATTATTTTCTAATGATTATGTTAACAATATTATGTTGTTAAATTATATAATATCATGGGATTTGTTTCTTAAGACAAATGTAATGTCTACATTTAATGCTATGTCATTATTTTACCATCAGTTTTGCATTATATTTTGTACCAGTGATATCTTATTTGAAGTGCCTTAATGAAATTCAGAATCCAAAACAATGGAACCATTTGATATCTGGTACAGTTATACTGTGAGTTTGTTAATACTTCTCTTGGACCACAGGTGGAATTTCAAGAAACTTTGAAGTTAAGTTATCCACATGGTAACCATCTCTGGGACAGGTGTCATTGTATCCATTTAAAATCTCAGTTTCAGTGCATGTTTGAGTATACCTTAATGTGTATAACTGATTTTATGACAACATAACCTATTAATATGTTGAGGATCATGTGGCAGATGGTCTTTCATGACCAAATGTATTATCTTTGTTAATCATTATTATTATTATTATTATTATTATTATTATTATTATTATGTGCATTATTCGTACATGTTACTGTGTACTTGTACTGAATATATTAATCTTACTCATTTTAAATTTACAAATTTGACCTTATATATATATATATATATATATATATATATATATATATATATATATATATATATATATATTAGTAGCATTCGTGCATTATGTTCACCTGAATAAATTTTCACACTTTTGCTGAATAGGACACTCCAAGATTTGTGGTAATTTTAGCCTATTTTTGTAAATACAATTATTTCTTTTTCTTTTGTATAGCAAACAGTTTTTGAATATTTTTGAATATGTGGTGAGCACCATGATTTTGTAATATATTCGATGTTATAGAATAGCTGATCAAAGTTGTCAGTGGCTTTTTCTGATCAAAAGTGTTCTTGGGGAATTAAGTGCAGACTGATCTAAAATCATGCAAGATTTCCTGATTTCATTAACTTAATAGAAAAGCTATGTTAGTAAAAATAGTGACTGGCTATTTACAGCTGGAACGTTTCTACTTTTATCTTATTGGATTTTTAAAACATTTTAGCTTAACACAAATGCCTAAAGTATTCAATTGAAGTATTATTTTTACATACGGGTACTTTCAGGTTGTCCTGCATTCATCTGAGTTGTAAAATCCATCTTCAACCTTAAAGAAATCATAAAGCATAGGATCTTCGTTTGAAGTGTGAACCATATTAGACGATTAGGTAATCTTCTTAGACACTTTTGAGGAGTGTCTCTTTAAACAATTTAACACTTATGAGTACATTGTTTACGAATAGTTAATTAAATTTTACCTCAAAATCGTTGTGCGCTTAGCTGACAAGATAACAAGTCACTGCATTCATTATGGCAGACAATGTCTGTTCATATAAAGAAAAATATCACGGGGGGGGGACTTTTATTGCATAACATGATATCTATTTTGGAAGCATGATTTTAGTTGATCCTGTACGTAATTTTTGCCATAATTAAGTGATCAAGGTGAATACCTATCTTATTCATCAATTTGTTTCATGAAATCAGACGTTAATTGCTTCAGAATCTAATATTATATTGACTGATTCGTGATATACTGTAGTCTCTCCATATAACGAGTCTTGCTGTTTCAATACTGTAGTCTCTCCATATAACGAGTCTTGCTGTTTCAATACTGTAGTCTCTCCATATAACGAGTCTTGCTATTTCAATACTGTAGTCTCTCCATATAACGAGTCTTGCTATTTCAATACAGTAGTCTCTCCATATAACGAGTCTTGCTATTTCAATACTGTAGTCTCTCCATATAACGAGTCTTGCTATTTCAATACTGTAGTCTCTCCATATAACAAGTCTTGCTATTTCAATACTGTAGTCTCTCCATATAACGAGTCTTGCTGTTTCAATACAGTAGTCTCTCCATATAACGAGTCTTGCTGTTTCAATACTGTAGTCTCTCCATATAACGAGTCTTGCTATTTCAATACAGTAGTCTCTCCATATAACGAGTCTTGCTATTTCAATACAGTAGTCTCTCCATATAACGAGTCTTGCTATTTCAATATTTCGGATACAACCAGCACCAATTTTAAACCCAGCAATACAAAGAAAAGGTATAAATGCTACAAGGACTAGATTGGACAATAAAAAGGGAAAATTCTTACTTTGGTTGAGCCTAACTGTAGGTACCTTTGAGGAAAAGTTGCTTCTTGTCGCAATCCTATTGGCAGAGTGACTTAAGTTATTAGCTAGCATAGGTTGGACAGGTAGAGCCTGACACCTGGCTGATCACCTGTCAGCGTTTATTGGCACTTGCAAGGGGCTACGTAGCCTACAAATTAATGTGCCACAAGATCAACAAATAACTGTTTGGTTTTATTATTATTTAATTGATAGGGATAGATAATAAAATTCCATCTGCTTGATAACTGCAACCCACATGCTGTGTATTCTACTTACCATATTTAGCACTACAGGTTAGTTTGAAACCTAAGCATTTCATATTATTTTCTACAGACGATCGTGGCGTTCAAGACAGCTTGTGCATATCCGAATTAATTTGATATATTGAGGAAATGCTGTGTATAATATCTGTGTTATACTGTTGCATATACTTTATATATATTCAATGTTATGGTGTGAAACCTACCAGCATGATTGGTATGAATTAGTTTGTGCTTTGTTTTTTCTTCTCTGTGCTTTTGTTTGGTTTCGCAAAAATGAAGTTACATTTTGTGTTTGAGTAAGATTAAGCTGGATGGTGATAAGGACATCTTTAAAGTTATTAAATATATCTTTAACTCCTACAATGGGAAAGAAAGAAAATTAGGTTTTGGTTGTCTAGCTGTTACTGGTATTATATTCCGATCAATTTACTCTCTCTCCCTCTTGTATGGTTTAACGCCATTTTCAGTACAGGATAGGCTGTACATGGCGGCCAGTATAACTGGTGGAGGAAGAACCCTGGAAAACCCCGGGAAGAACCACCGACCCACGAGAAGCTACTGGCAAGCTTTCTCACATACCCCGTTAGCCGAGCCTGAGACTCGAACACACGTAGACAGAGGAAAGATGGCAGTGATCCTTAACGGTGAGCGCTTTAGACCACTCGGCCACTCGGGGCCCCTCACATCTATTTACAGTGGAACTTATATGTAAACGACACTCAAAGGAACACCCAAACTTTGTGGAATTGTGTAAATCGTTTTTTTGCATAAACAGATTCCTTAATATAATAGTGTTCTGTAAGACACTATTCACTTTATCAGTAATTTTGTACATTTACATAATCATAGTGAAACTTGTACATAAAAGACCTTCCCATGTATACCTGCTAATTACGTTTGTAAAATTAAGAATAGGGATTTACCATTCTTCTCCTACTTCAACAGCTTCTTTTATTTAAAAGTGCCCACTTATACAAGTTTCACTGTATCCATCGTTTTCTCTTTTAGATACTTGTGGTGAATCTTGTCTATAAAGGAACAACAGCATTTGTCCTTTGTGGAAGGTGTAATTTAAAATAAGGTTCATCATATACATGACAGTTAGAGAATGGGTTTCTATAAATAGTTCTAAGTAAATGTATATTCTCTAGTTAAAGGTAGTATAGTGTATAGGATTCACCTTTTCGGCTCCTGGATTATAAATATTATATACATTGAAAAGTTTTGAAGAATTAGGAAGCTAAGTATAGATCAAAAAAAATATATATATATATATATATAGAAGTTTGTATCGTTTTCATAATTGTGCTTGACATGTTTTTCTACACGAATGAGATTGTCTGCTCAATATGTATGTTTATAAATTGTTTGCTTTATTGTGATTATAGAGTACAGACACGATATATAAAAATACAGCTTTTAATGTCAGGAGAAGTCCGTCTTATAAAAAATGGGGTGAAGGTGCGTTGATATTCGAAATTGAATATTGATATCTCGGACAAGCTATGCATTGGTATCAGCCTTTCCGTTGTTTTATATCATGGTTATGTATTCAAAAGTATTATGACCAAGACGGTAAATCAAAGGACAGCAGGATCGCGTCAGGCTAATATCAACGAATCTTCCTCCACAATGAGAAACGGTTAGATCAGTCCATGATCTGCCATCATATCGTGCGTAGCGCTGCACATCAGCTGCAAATTGAATCCAATATGACAATTTAGTTTTCAAAAAAAAGTATGTGGTCAACCTGTTCTTTGTATGTAGGTATTAACTATTATTATTAGATCACTTGTCCGTATGTCCGAGTAAGATTATGCTATAGTTCGTGCATCGTCCATCTCTCGTCAATCAAAAAATGCTATTTTCAGCTTGCTACCAAAAACCCCTGGAACAATTTCATCCACTTTTAGCAGAAAGCGATTTTGCATAACAGTCTTTCAGATTTTATAATGATGTCGATCAGTAGGTAAATATGGATTCTGTTATTAAAAGTAAAATTAAATAAATAAGAAAAACTTGAAGCGACATTTAAAAAAAAAAATTACTGAACAGAATTTTTCAAAATTTAACAGAAAACATCCTGGTACACAAACCTATCAAACTTTACAAATGACATGGACCTCTTTTCATATACGGCAGCCAATACTAAAAAGTATGAAAAAGAATTTAAATGACGTATGAAAAAGAGAATTTAAATGACGTATGATAAAAACATTCAGGAGAATATCACTAAAATCGACGGTAAATTTTCTTGTCAAATGTCCACTCGGATTTGTGCAGAACTTCTAATTTGTTATCAAAGATAGCGGCCGTTACTAACAACGGAAAAAGGAAATTTTCTCCAATATCGCTGTTCAGTAATTGGACCATGTTTGATTAAAAACACTCTGGCACGCGGAATTTAAAGTTTGTAGAAATAATGTCGATTCGCTATTAAATATGGCCACTGTTGCTAAAATTAGAAAAAAAAATATTATATGACTTCTTCTCCAATATCACCGAAAATAATTTGACCAAATTCAACATAAGGCATTTCGAAATGAATGTCTTTCAATTTTACAAGTGATCAATATTCAGCATGAATTATGGCTGCCATTAAAATGAGAAATATTCTTTAAGTGGCCAATCTTTTGTTGTTGTCGTCGTCGTCGTTGTTGCTTTTATTACTATTATTATTATTATTATTATTATTCAAGCAGTATTTTTCCAGGATTAGTATTTTGATTGAATTAAAATCTGACAGATTTGCTTTCGGTCTCCATGGCATGTGATCGACTGATTTATTCTTTAAATAATAATGACACTTAAATGTGTGTCCCCTGCTTCTACATTTTGGCTACAGTTACAAGTTATTTAACCTACTTTGCAAAAGTCTTGAATAGATTAAAAATAACCAACATATGAGTTCACTAGGTCATGCCTCAAAAAAAGCTGAGAATTTATTTTAAAAAATATAGAAGCTAAATGAGTTTGCTATCATTCAAACAATATATACTTTTATTGCCGCAG